>JAREIK010001754.1:31111-158961 GCA_029783825.1 Sapria himalayana
ATCTAACTGTTATCTATCTGCAAATAGATAGATAGATAGATACATAGACAGATACATAGATATATAGATAGATAGAAAGATTTAAAAGATAATATATAGATATATAAGAGAGACAAATAGATATATAGAAATATAATAAATAGATAGATAAAGATAGATAGATATATATATAGATGGATATAAAAAACAGACAGATGGATAGATAAATAGATATATAGACATATATATAGATAGATATAGATAGATAGGTTGATTGATTTATAAATTTACATATAGATAAATAAATAGATATATCAATGATTGACATATAGATAGACAAATAGATAGATAGTAGATAAAAAGATAGAAAGATGTTAGTTAGACATATAGTCGACAGATAGATAGACATATAGATAGACAAATAGATAGATTGATTGATTGATAGACATATATATAGACAAATAGTATACAAATAGATAGATATACAATAGATAGATATACATCCACACAGATATATAGACAATAGATGGATAGACATACGATAGATATACAGTCACACAACAAATAGACAGATAGATAGATATAAAGATGTATATTGATAGATTATTAAACAGATAAAAAGACAGATACATAGATAGAACATAGAGAGATAGATAAATTAATTGAAAGATAGAGAAATAGATATATGATAGAAAGATAGACACACATAGATAGATAAATAAACAAATAGATTGACAGATATATAGATTAAAATATAGATAAATAGATGGATAAAAGATAGATAGATAGATAGATATATTAGATAGATATATAGATTTACAAATAGATTGATTGATAGATTGACATATAGTAGACAAATCGATAGACATATATATTGTCAGATAGATTGATTGATATATTGAAATAACCATAGACATTTTGATAGACATATAGATAGACAAATAGATAAATAGATAGATAAACAGAATGATAGACAGAAAGATAATAGACTTATAGATTGATAAATAGAAATATAGATAGACATATGATATATTAATAAATAGACATATAGATAAACATAAAAAATATACAAATAGATACACAGATAGATTGATAGATAGATAATAGATTATAAATAGACACATAGATAGTCAGATATATAGATAGTCAAAATGATATACAAAAGAAAGATGGTAGATTGATTGATAGATTGATAGAAAATGTATAGATAGATAGACAAATAGAAGAAAGAAGACTGACATATATTAAGATAGACTGATAGATAGATAGATAGATTGAGGGTAGACAAAACACAAAGATAGAAAGATATATATAGATACACAAATAGATAGATAGATAAATTGATAGATTGATAGATAGTTGGAAAGCTAGATTGAGAGATTTATTGATAGATAGATGATAGAGAGATGATAGCCAGATTGATAATTAGATAGAAATATAGATTGACATAAAGCTAGATAGATAGATAAACAGATAGATAGAAAAATTGATTGACTGATAGTAGATAAAAAAATAGATGCATAGATTAATAGATAAATAGTTAGACAGATTCAAAGATAGATAAATAGTCATATAGATAGATAGTTTGAGATAAAAATTTAGAAAGAAAAAGATAGATCGATAGATAGAAATATTGGTAGAAAAATTGATGAGCATATAGATAGGAAGATATAAAGTTAGACAAATGATAGATATTTAGATAAATAATAGATAGATAGATAGACAGACAAATAGATAGATAGATAGATATATAAAGAATTAGATAAATAGAAAGATAGATAGATATATAGTTAGACATATAGATCGATAGATAATTAAATAGATATATAAACTGATTATAGATAGATAAATAGATTGACAGATTGATAAATAGATATATAGATAGATAGATTGACAAATAGATAGACAAATAGATAGAGAGATATATAGATATAATGATCATTTAGATACATTGATAGATTGATAAATAGATTGATCTAAAGATTGATAGACATATTGATAGATAGATTAATAGACAAATTGATATATAATTTAATAGAAACATGGATTGATAGATAGATAGATAGATAGAAAATAGATAGATAGATAGATAGATAAATAGATAGATAGTAAGATTATTAAATAGACAAATAGAATGATTATTTGACACACATATTAACAAATAAATAGATAGAAAAATTTACATATAGATTGATAATTAGAAGACTATTATATACATTTATATTTTAAAAATACAAATAGATAGATAAATAGACAGATAAAATTACATATAGATAGACAAATAGAAAGAAAGAAAGATAGATTGATTGATTGATAGACAAATAGATAGAATGTTAGTTAGATAGGCAGATTGACTAACATATATAGAGATTGATAGATAGAAAGATATATAGACACATAGATAGACAAATAGATACATAGATAGACAGATAGATATATAGATATATATATATATATATATATATATACATACATAGATAGACAGACTGATTGATTGATAGATATATAAACATATAGATTGATAGATAGATAGACAGACAAATAGATAGATAGACATATCTATAAAGAGATAGACAGATAGATATATAGAAAGACTAAAAAATATATAAACACATATATAAACAGATAGATATATGGACAAATAGAAAGTAAGATAGATATATATAGATAGATAGTTAGAAAAATATATATATATATATATATATAGATTGATTGATTGAGAGACAGATAGATCGACAGAAAAATACATAGATGGATATATAGATTGGTAGATAGATTTATAAATAGATTTATAGACAGATTGATAAATATAATTATAGATATATAAAGAGATAGATCGATAGATAAATAGATAGACAGATGGATAGACATATAGATGGACATATAGATAGATAGATAGATAGACAAATATTTAGATAGAGAGATATTGAGAATTATAGATAGACAGATAGAAAGATAGATAGATAACCATAAAGATAGACAAATAGATAGACAAATGGATAGATAAATAGATATACAAATATATATACAAATAGAATTATAGATAGATAGATCAAAAATACCATAGACAGATAGATAAACAGATAGATTGACAAATATATAGAGATATAGATATATTGATTGAAAGACAAATAGATAGACAAATAAATAAACAGATATATAGATAGATAGATTGAAATATAGATAGACATATATAGATAGATATATAGATTGACAGATAGATAGACAAATAAGTAAATAGATAGATTGATAATTAGACAAATAGTTAGATAGAAACATAGACAAATAAATATACAAATAGATAGACATATGGATATATTGATAGTAGACAATTCGATTGACAGGTTATTACATAAATACATAGATAGATAAATAAATAAATTGGTAAATAGATCCATAGATAGATAGATAGATACATAAATAAATAGATAGATATATGGTTAATTTATAGAAAGATTGATACACAAATTTATAGAGTGATAGTTAGATTGATTAATTGATAGATATAAAGATATAAAGATAGAAAGTTAAAAAGATAGATAGATAGATACATATGGAAAAAAATAGACATATACTTAGACATATGGATATATTGATAGATACACAGATAGATAGACAAATAGATAGGCAGAAAGATAGATAGATAGATAAAAATATATATATATAGGCAAATACATAGATAGACAGATATATAAACACATAAATAGACAAAAATAGATAGACATATTGATATATTGATAGATAGACTGATATATATATATATATATATATATATATATATATATATATAGATTGATAGTCATATTAATAGACAGATTGATAGACAGAGAGATAGACAGAAAGTTAGATATATTGATTGATAGATAGACAGTTAGATAAATAAATAGATAGATAGACAAATTAATAGATTGATTGATATATAGATTGATAGATAGACAAATTAATTTATAGATAGATTGATTGATTGATTGATTGATTGAAAGATTGATAGTTATATCGATCGTTAGACAAATCAATAGACAGATAGAAAGTCAAATACATAGATAGATAGATATATATATTAATAGATAAATAAAGATAGATAGTTAGATAGATAGACAGACAGATAGATAGATAGATACATAGATAGATAGATAAAAAATTAAATAAAGATATAGATAAACATATAGATTAAGAGATAGATAGATAGA
The DNA here is from genome assembly GCA_029783825.1 of Sapria himalayana. NCBI lineage: Eukaryota > Viridiplantae > Streptophyta > Magnoliopsida > Malpighiales > Rafflesiaceae > Sapria > Sapria himalayana. Next base: position 35,281 of record JAREIK010001754.1, read on the forward strand.
TAGATAGACAGATAGATAAACAAATTAATAGATAAATTGATAGAAAGATTGATAGATTTATTGTATTATAGATTTATAGATAGATTGTTATATAGATTGATAGATACAATGATAAACTAATTGATTAAAAAATTGATAGACAAATTTATAGATAGATAGATAGATCGATTGATAGGCTGATAGAAAGAAAAATTAATAGATAGATAGATAGTTAGATTTTTAGACAGATCAAAAGATTATTAAACATATAGATTGAAAAATAGATTTATAGATAGATAGATAGACATATAGATAGACAAATAGTTAGATAGATAAATTGATAGATGATAAATATATATGCAGATAGAAAGATAGATAGATTGTGATATAAATAAAAAGATAGATAAAATGATAATTAGATAGATAAACTGATAGATATTAAGTTAGATATATAACAAGATAGATGCTCAATAGTTAGATAGACATATGGACAGACTTATAGATTGGAAAATAGATAGATAGATAGATAGTCAAATAGATAAAAATATAGCCAGATAGAATTATAGATATATAGACAGTTAGATAAAGAATTATATAAATAAATATAAACATAGATAGTTAGACAAATATATACATAGATAGATAAATAGAAAAATAGATAAATAGATAGATAGATAGATAGATAGACAAATAAATTGACAGAAAAATAAACAAGCCAAAAGATAGAGAGATTGGCAGATAGTTAGATAGATTGATAGATAGACAGACAGACAGATAGATAGCAAAACAGATAGATAGATAAAACTATAGATAGAGAGATATAATGATTGATTGGTAGATTGACTATTTTATAGATAGATAGACAGATAGATAGATAGACATATAGAAATATAGATTGATTGATTGATTGATATATTTATACACAGATTGATAGACCTAGAAATATTAAAATTTATAAACATAGATATTTAAAATTATAGACAGATAGAAAGACAGATAGATAGATAAATAGATAGATAGACAAATATATAAACAGATAGATAGACGAATAGATAGATAGATAGATAGAATAACAAATATATAGACATATAGAAAGAAAGAAAGATAGATAGATAGATAGTCAGATAGACAAATAGATAGAAAGATAGATTGATAAATATATATATATATATATAGACAAAAAGATAGATAAATAGATAGACATATAGATATATAGACAAATAGATACACAAATATATTGATACATAGACAAATAGTTAGATAAATAGATTAATTGATAAATAGACATATATATATTTAGATAAATAGATAGATAGATAGGTAGATAGAAAGATAGCTAGATAGAAAGAATGATAGAAAGATAAAATCATATAATGATAAATAGATAGATAGATTGATAGATAGATAAAATAATTGATAGACAGATAGATTGATTGACTGATTGATTTATTGATTGACAAGTAGTTAGAAAAATATATAAACAAATAGATAAATAGATATATAGATATATTGATGGATAGATAGATAGACAGATAGATGTGTAGAAACTTAGACAAGTAGATAGAATGACAGACAGATAGACAAAATATAGATAGATAGATAGATAGACAAATAGATAGTCAAACAGATAAATATACAGACAGATAGGTAGGCAGGCAAGTAGTCAGGCAAGATAGATAGATACTAGACAGACTAATTTATAGACAGTTAGACATCCATACATACAGATAGATAGATAGATATATAGAAAGTTTAACAGATAGATCAATAGATAGATAGAAAGTTAGATAGAAGGAAACATAGATAGATAGTTAGATTGACAGATATACAGACAGACATACAGATAGATATATTGATAGATAAATAAATAGATAGATAGACAAATATAAAGATAGATAGATCGAGAGATCGATCGATAGATAGATAAATTGATAGAAATAATGATAGAAAGATTATTAGATAGATTGACAGATAGTTTATAGATAGATTTATAGATAGATAGATTGATTGATTGATAAATATATAGATATATAAATAGACATATAGATATACTAATAGATAGATTTATATATACATAGATAGATAGACAGATAGATATACATATAGAAAGATAAAAAGATATACATACAGATAGATATAAAGATAGAATGATAGATAAATTTTTAGATAGATAGAAAATTAGATAGACATATACATAGATAGATGGATATACAGATAGATAGATAGATAGATAGATAAACAAATAGATAGATAGACAAATATATAGAAAAAAAAGATAATTAGATAAATAGATAGATAAACAGACAGATAGGCAAGTAGTCAGGTAGGCACACAATCTGGCAAGTAGGTAGATAGATAGACATACAAACAAACAAATAGACACTTAGAATGATATACAAATAGACACACAAAAATAGACTGGCATATAGACAAATAGATATATAGATATATAGATACACAGAAAGACAAACAGACAGATAGATATTAATATAGATAGATAGATAGTTTGATAGAGAGATTGATAGACAGATTAATAGGCATATTGATAAATAAATTGATAAACATATTTATAGATAGATAGATACATAGATATATTTAGAGATGGATATGTAGATAAATAGATAACAAAAGATTAGACATATAGATAGACAGATAGATAGATAGACGCACAGATCGAAACATAGATAGATAGATATATATATATATAGATAGATAGAAAGAAATATAGAGTTATAAAAAGACATAAAGATAGAGAGTTAGATAGATATACATATTGATAGATAGATAGATTGAAAGACAGATAGATATATAGATATATTGATAGATAGACAAATAAATATAAAAATAGATAGATAGAAAGATAGGCAGATAGATTGATGGATAGATAGATATATAGATAAATAGATAGAAAGATTGAAATATAGATAGATATATAGATATATAGACAGATAGATATATTGTTAGATAGTTAGGCAGTTAGATTAGACAAATAGATAGATAGATAATTAGATAGATAGATAGATAAATAGATACATAAACAAGTATATAATAGAAAGCTAGATAGAATGATAAACATAAATATAGATATATAGATAGACAGATAGATACAAATAAATATAAATAAATATAAATATATATATATATATATATATATATATATATATATATATATTGAAAGATATATAGATAGATAAATAGATAAATAAATCAACAAGTAGATAGATAAATAGAGAGATAAACAGATAAATAAATAGATATATATATATAGATTGACAGATAGATAGACAGACAGATAAATAGATAGACAAATATATAGTAAAATATAAAGATGTAAATTTTTGTAGATAGATAGACAAGCAAGTAGTAAGGTAGGTAGATAATCAGGCAGGTATGCAAAAAGAAAGACAAACAAACAAATATACACATAGAAAGATAGACAAACATACAAATAGATAAACATGCAGATAAATAGATAGATAGATAGATAGATAGTTAGACACACTGATAGATAGGGATATAGACAAATCGACAGACAAATATATTAATATATATATATATATATAAAGTTTGATGGATAGATTGATAGACAAAGTAATAGACAAATAGATAGATATATAGATAGATAGAAATATAGATAAAGAAATATATAGATAGATATATAAAAAGATATACAGATTATTAGATAGAATGATATACGGATTAATATACATTTTGACAGATAGAATGATAAATATATTCATAGACAAATAGATAGAGAGATAGATAGATAGATAGATAAATAGATAGATAGATAGATAGACATATAGATTAATAGACGTAATGATAGATTGATAGTTAGAGAGAAAGATAGATAGATATATTAATAGATTAGTAGACTAATATATATATATATATAGCCATATTAATAGACAGATAGATAGATAGATAATTAGATAGATAGAGAGATACATAGATATATGGTTAGATAGAAATACAAGTAGATATACTTATAGATAAACATATAGATATACAAATAGATAGACATACATATAGATTGATAGATAGACATATATATAGATAGAAAGATAGATAGATAAATAGATTAATTGATTGGCAAATAGATAGACAAATAGATAGATATATATACATATAAATAGATAGATAGATATATAGATAGATATATAGATAGATATATAGATAGATTGATTGATAGATTGACAGATAGATAAGTAGTTAGATAGATATATTGAAAGACAAATAGATACATATATAGATAAATAGATAGATAGATAAATAGACAAATAGAGAGACAAACAGAAAGATTGATAGAACCACAAATAGTCGGATCGATAGAAAGATATATAGATAGCTAGACAGATAGATAGACAAAAATTTCAGATTGACAGAAAGATTGAGTCATAGATTGATAGATAGATAAATAAATAAATAATAAGATTTATAGATAGATTGATAGACAGAAAGATAGGTAGAAGACAGAAAGATAGATCGATAGATAGATAAATAAATAGAAAGATTGATAAATAGAGTAATAGATAGATAGATAAACATATTGACATATTGATAAAAATATTGATAGAGAGATTGATAGACATTTTTATAGACAGATAGATAGATTGTTTGATTGATTGATCATAGATAGATAGGTAGATAGATATATAGATATATAGACTGATTCATAGATAGATAAATAGATCAATAGATTATTCGATAGATAGACAAACACATAGACAAATAGATAGGTTTATTGATAGATATATAGATAGAAATATTTAATACACAAATAGATAAATAGATAGAAAGATAGATGGATAGCCATATATATAGATAAATAGAAAGATAGATAGAGAGATATTTAGATAGATAGATATATGGATACATAGATAGATTGATAGATAGATAGACAAATAGATAGATCGATAAATAAATATATAGACATATCTATAGATCGAGAGATAGATAGACATATAGATATATAGATAGATAGATAAATAGATTGATTGATTGATAGACAAATAGATAGCCAAATAGATTGACAGATATTTAAATAGATTATTACTATGATATATATATATATATATAATTAGATAAATAGATATGCATATAGATTAGCATATAAATAGATATATATATATATACAGATAGATAATAATATAGAAAGATAGATATATAGAGAGATAGATAGATATATAGATATATTGATAAAAAAACATATAAATAGAAAGAAAGATAGATAGATACATTGTTAAATAGATATATATATATATATATATATATATATATATATATATACAGACAATCATACAGACAAATAGATAGATAGATAGATAGACAAATAGATAGAAATATAGATATATAAATATATATACAGATAGATAATTAGATAGATAGATAGATGAATAGAGAGGTAGTTAGATAGACAAATATATATACTGATAAATAGATAATTTGTAGATAGATATATAGATAGATAGACAAGTTGATGGATAGATTGAAAGATAGATAGATAAACATATTGATAGATATATAGATAGTCAGATAAATAGACAGATAGATAGATAGAAATATATATAGAGATATATATAGACAGATAGATAGATAGACAGATGGATAGATAGACTGACAGATAGACAAATAGATGACAAATATATATACAAATATATAATAAATTAGATATATAGATAGATAGACAAAAATGCAAACATCAAGCAGGTAGAAAATCAAGTAGTTAGAGAGACATATAGATAGACAAAAAAACAAATACACACACAGAATGATAGAAAAAAAAACAAACAAACAAACGGACAAGCAAATAGATGGATAGATAGAAAAATAGATATATAGGCAGATAGATATGTAGATAGACAAATAGATTGACATACAGATTGATTGATTGATTGATTGATTGATACATAAATTGATAGAGAAATAATAATTTATATAGAAAGATAAACATATAGATACACAAAAAGATAGATAGATAGATAGATAGAAAAAGAAATAGATAAACAAAATGATAGAAAATTTAATAGATATATTGTAGACAAATTGAAAGATATATTTTTAGATAGATTGATACATATATTGATAGACAAATAGATAGTTAGATAGATAAATAAATAGATAGAAGATAGATAGATAGATATATAGAGAGAAAGATAAATAGATAAATAGATATATAGAAAGAAAGATAGATATATAGATAGATAGATAGACATATAGATAGATAGATAGACATATAGATTAAAAGATATATAGACAAATATATAGATAGATATTTAAACAGATTATTAGACTAAAATATAGATATATAGAGAGGCTGATAGATAGAGAGATAGATAGATAGATAGATAGATAGATAAATAAATATATAGTTATTTAGATAGACAGACAGATTGATAGATATAGACAGATAGATAGATATATAGATTGATAGATTGATAGATTGATAGACAAGCAAAGATATAGCCAATATATTGATAGATAGCTCAATATATAAATAGATAAATATTTAGATAGAAATATAGACACATAGATAGATAGATAGATAGATAGATAGACAGTAAGGCAGAAGATAGACAGACAAACTAAAAGACTAATAGATAGGAAATCAAGCAAATAGATAGACAACTTTACTTATAGATAGATAGATAGATAGATAGATATACAGAAAGAATGATAGAAAGATAGATAGATAAATAGAAAGATTGATAGATATATTGATAGACAAATAGATAGATAGATATAAAGAAAGAAAGATAGATAGATATAATGATAAATAATTTTTTACTAGATAGATTTATAGATAGATTGATAAATATATTGATAGACATAATGATAGACAAATAGAAAGAAAATTACATAGATAGAAAGCAAAAGCCGAATTGAGACTCAGAATGCATATGGAAGAATTCTTTTGGAAACAAATGTCTAAAAGACGGAGATAAAAATACGAAATTTTTCAACACAATGGTAAAAATTAAAAATCAAAAATTAGGAATAAAAGGTCTCAAAGGAATCAACGGAGAGTGGTTAGAAAGAGAGGAGGATATTAAAAAAGAATTAGAAGAGTTCTTCAAAGCTCATCTAAGTGGGTCAAATGCAGTTAGGAAATGCACATTAATGGAAAAAATTGAAAAAAGAGTTTCAGAAGAAGATAATAAATTGCTCGTAAAAATTCCCACGGAAGTAGAAGTGATAGAGGTAGTTTTTAATGCCAATAAAGAAAGCTCTACGGGCCTAGATGAATAGAATTACGGATTTTTTCAAAGATGCTGGAGTATAATCAAAAAGGAAATAATTCCAGCATTAATTTGGATTTTCATGGGCGCAGAAATCTCAAAATCATGGATCAGCTCATACATAGTTCTGATTCCCAAGAAGAATAACTCGCAGAAAGGAGAAGACTATAGGCCAATTAGCCTATGTAACATAATTTATAAAATTCTAGCTAAAGTCCTCCAGAACAGACTTAGTAGGTTACTTCCTAATATCATATCACCAGAACAATCAGGTTTTATTAAAAACAAGTTGATAATGGAAAATATTAGTCTTGCATCAGAAATAATGAGGGACATAGAGTCGAAGGTGAGAGGTCATAACGTAATCATGAAGCTTGATCTGCCAAAAGCTTTTGATAGGGTAGAATGGGACATTTTCTACTATCTAATAAGAAGAATGAGATTTTCTGAATTCTGGATAGACATTATATACAGATGCGTATCAAGTGTCTGTGTCAAAATTCTCATAAATGGAATGTTAGGTGAAGAATTTAAACCATCTAGAGGCCTTAGGCAAGGAGACCCATTATCTCCCTCTTTATTTAACATATATTTAGAACTCTTTATAACAAACTTGAAGGCGCAAGTCAGGAAAGGCAATATACTAGCCTATAAACAGCCTAAAAATACACCATTAGTATGCTGCTTGGCATATGCAGATGATCTGATTATATTTACAAATGCTAGTAGCAGATCCATGAAAATTCTGATGGAACTTCTTCAAACACTAGAAGAGGAATCATGACAAATTCTAAATATGAATAAAAGTTATTTCATGATAGCAGCTAAAATAGCAGAAGACATTGCTCAAAATATTAAAGTAGTCATTGGTTTTGTCCAGAGTAAAGGAGCAATAATATACCTGGGATGCCCAATCTACAAAGGAACAATGAAGGATGAATACTTGTCGTTTATACTGGACAAGTTAAGGCAAAAGATTTCTGAATGGAAAGAGAACTTGCTAAATATGGCAGGAAAAATAACATTAATCACTCATGTGTTGCACGGATCGTTAACTCACATCCTCTTGCCGACACAACCACCAAAAAGTATTATAAAAAAATAGAAAAAGAAATGGCTAACTTCTTATGGGGAAAAAAATAATGCAAAAATAAATTACATTGGAAAAAATGGAGGGATTTATGCTTTCCAAAAGAAGAGGTAGGACTAGGCTTCACTAGTCTAAATGATATAGCCAAAGCTTGGGCATGCAAAAATTATTGGAGATTAAAAGCAAATGATAACATCTGGGCATCTTACGTAAAAGCAAAATACGGGTTAGGAAACAAGCCATTTTAAACTCTTAAAAAAGTGACTAAAAGTTGGAAATTGATGTGTAAACAACAGAGCTTAGTAGAAAAAGATTCTATCTTGACCAAAAATGGATGGAAATGGATTCTAAACCCATAGGGAAACTTCACATTAAAAAGCGTCAAAGGGCTAATTCGTAGCAGAAGACCTCCACAACTTAAAGTGCTCTGGATAAAAGATTTGCCTCAAAAGACAAATGTGCTTATGTGGAAAATATTTACTAATATCATCCCTATATACGAAAACATTCAAAATAAGGCATAAACCTAGTATCTAGATGTGATTGTTGTTATCAAGAGACTGAAAGCAAAAATCACATGTTTTCAATGGGCAAGAGTGCATTGAAAGTATGGAACAAATTGGAAGCTGAAGCAGAAATAGAGAAGAGTGTAGTGCCTCTGAGAAAGAGATTAGAGAACTTGTCAAAAAAACAAACAAAAAACAAAATTTTAAAATGGATAAGGAATTATATTCCTCACATAGTGGTTTGGTGTTTATGGAAAGCGAGAAACAAAAGTCGGTTTGAGAATGTTGAAATGAAAGCTAAAGACATACTAAAAAATCAAAAAAGAAAGTGCATTCATCACTACTTGCAGCACAATAAAAGTGAGAACGATGGAAGTAGATGAATATAGAAGAAAAGCATGGAGCCTATTAATCATAACAAAAAAGATACCATCTATTAAAATAGTTAGATGGAACAAACCATTGCAGGGAGGCTTAGTGCTAAACACGGATAGGAGTTTCAAGAGAGAGATGGGAGAAGCATGATGAGGAGGATCTATAAGAAATGAAAAGGGCGAAGTATTGAAAGCATTTACTTTAAGATTCATAGCCCTCTCTGCACTACATGCGGAGATTAAGGCCCTGCAAAGAGACTTGCAAATATGTAAAGAGAATAACTAACTAAACATTCAAGCGCAAGTGGACTCGAAAATATTAGTGCATCTAGTACAAAGTAAGGCATACTTATGGCAATTCGAAGAAGTGATTGATAACATTAGAAAGAACTTAATAGAAATAAAAGGACAAATAAAACATATATATAGAGAAGCTAACACACTGGTGGATAAATTAGCCATAGAATGAAGGAAAAAAGGAGCACAAGAATTTGAGGGGGATAGGGTACCCGATAGGTATAAATGTTTGATAGAACTGGACAAAATTGAATTTCCATATATCAAAATAAAAGAAACTAGAGATTAAAAAAAAGGGAGGAACCTATATACATATAAATATTGAGACAAATATCTGCCCTAGATAGGGCAGAAATTCATTCCATAGAAAGGACCTAAGTTTTTTGCTAATGCCTACTTACTACTGCTATAAGTCCCAGGTGAAGGATTAACGGCAAAACAAGCCTCCCCGATCCTGAGGGGAGCCTAACAAGGTGCAAAGGTTTGTAATTATTCAATATATTCAATTCTGGACTTTTGTTTCTGTTTCATGCCTATACAACAGGAGGAAAATAGTCAAGGACCAAGAGAACCTAAAGGTGTAAGTGCTCCTTGTTTTCTCATGCTATAACTGTCTGTAGATAAGGAATAGCATCCTAGCTCCAAGTGGTTTTAAAAGGTTATTAGATTATGTAATGCCATGTCTTGGAAAGTTTGTTTGTTGGTTATCTTAGCTAGTTGTCGATGGAAGGAGAGCTTGGCACGAGGAGAGGAGTGTTGGAGCTGCCATGGTTTATAAATATTGGATACAATCAAAGGCAAAGGAAGCTTGGTGAAAATACACTAAATCTAGGATGATATGCCAAACACAAGAAGATTCACTACAAGCAGAATATGCTTGTTTTTTTATCTCATTAAGGATGTAAAAGGGGTTAATGGTGGATTTAGTCAATACATATTCTGCAATGGTTTCTTGAAGTGCAGGGGCTGTACAATACTAGGCAGAAAGTCTGGCATGCTATATGATGATGATCAAACAGCTTGCAAGGAAGAAGCACATGCTGGTTAGAAAGTAGATATACTCTATCATTTGTGTCCTTGGTTTTGTGTGCTTGATGTGCAAGTCAAAAGCATAATTAGGATAGGTGGAATATGATTAAAACAGAAAAACAGTTGGTAAAATTTCAATTAAGGTAGGATGGCAGTAGTTATATCGATGCTGATGTGAAGGGAGCCAGCTAAAAAGTACAATGGAAAGAGAGATAAAAGACAAAGTAGTCAAAACATAATGTAGTATAAACACATAATCATAGTAAATGGGTGAATTTAGAGAAAGGAAAAGAAGAGTCACTTCAAGCATAATGCATTTTCTCTTGTTTATTTTATTTTACTCAAGGGTGTAAAAGGGATAAGGGTAGTTCTAGATTGTAAAAATGGTATTCCTCCTCCAAAAGAGAGGTCTTTTTATTAATAAAACAAACTTTCCAAAAAAAAAGACATATAGATTGATAGACATCTAGATAGATAGAAAGATTGACAAATAAATATGTATATTAATAGACAGATATATAAATAGATAGATAGATAGGTAGACATGTAGGCACATAGATATAGACAAATATAGAGTTAGACTAATATACAAATAGATAGTTTGATTGCTAGAGACTTAGACATAGATAAATAGATAAAATATAGATTTATAGATAGATATAAAATTAGATAGATATATAGTTAGACAAGTAGATAAATAGATAGTTAAAAAATTATACATATAGACAGTTAGACATGTAGACAGACAGATAGATAGACAGATTGACAGCTAGATAGATAGATAGATAGATAGATAGACAGACAGATCTACAGATAGACATATCAATAAATAGACAAATAGACATTTAGACAAAAAGATATATAGATAGATAGAGAGGTTGATAGATAGATATATAGATAGATTGATAGATAGATAGAAAAATAGAAAGAAAGATAGATAGAAAGATAGATAGATAAATAGATAGACAGATAGAGATATAGATAGATAGATAGATAAATAGATAGATAGATAGACATATAAATAGATAGATAGACAGATTAACAGATAGATAGATAAACATATATTTGATAGATAGTCAGATAGACATATAAATTGATTAATAGATAGTCAGATAGACATATAAATTGATTAATAGATAGTCAGATAGATATATAAAAAGATTTGGAGATGTAGAAATAAAGAGATAGACAAAAATACATATAAGAGACAAGCAGATAGACAAAGAGAAAAAGAGACTTATAGACACATCAACAAATAGTAAGATAGATAAATTGACAAATAGATAGGTTGAAAGATAAATAAATAGACAGATAGCTAGGTAGGTATGTATGTAGGTAGGCAGGTAAGCAAGTAGAGAGAAAGTGATAGAGAGGTAGATGGAAAGAGAAGTAGAAAAAAAAAAGAAAGGAAGATAGAGATATATAGAGAGAGGAATAGAGAGATAAAGATATAGAGATAAATAGATAGAGAGATAGAGAAATAGAAAGAAAGAGAGATAGAGAAATAGAGAGATAAAGAGATAGATAGATAAAGAAAGTAAGTTATATAGAGATAGAGAGTTAAAAAGATAGAGAGATAGAGAGATAGATACATTGATAGATAGACAAACAGAAAGATAGAAAGAAATATATATAGATTTATTGATAGACTGAGAGAATAACAAACTAACAGACTAATAGATAGATAAATAGACAGAAAGATAGATAAACTGATATATAGACATAGACAGCCACAAAGAAAGATAAACCGAGAGACTAGTAGATACACAAATAGACAGATAGATAGATATAAAGATAGATAAACAAATAGATAGATATATATATATATATATATATAGACATAGACAGATAGATAGATAAACTAATAGAAGGATAGATAGATAGACAAATAGATAGATTAAAAGATAAAGAGCTAGACTAATAGATATATATATATATATATATATATATATATATATATATATATATATATACAAATATAGATATAGATAGATAGATTTACATATAGATAGATAGGTAGATAAAAATATAGAATGATAGACAAATAGGTATTTAGGAAAATAAGCAGATAGACAAATAAATAGACAAATAGAGTTATATAGTTAGATGGATCAATAGATTGATATATAGAGACATATATTTATAGATTGATAGATATATAGAGACATATATTTATAGATTGATAGATACATAGATAGATAAATATGAAGATAGACACAAAAATAAATAGATAGATAGACAAATAAAAAGATAAATAGATACACAAATACATAGTTAGATGAATAATTAGATAGATATATATATATATATTTATATATATTTATATATATTTATATATACAGAGAGAAAGATAAATTGATAGATAGATATATAGATATATAGATAGATAGAGATAATAGAAAAATAGATGGACAAAAAGGTAGATAAACAATCGATAGATAAATAGATTGACAGATAGTCAAATAGTAGATAGACAAATAGCTGGAAATACACATAGATTGATAAATAGTTAGATAGACAGGTAGATAAACATATATACAAGTACATACATAGACAAATAGAAAGATAGATAGATAAACAAAAATATATAAATATATAGATAGACTAATAGACAAATATACAAATAGTTAGATATACAAATAGATATATAGAAAGAAAGGTTGTTATATAGATAGACATATAGATAGATATACAGATTGACATATAGATAGATTACTTGATATACAGATGACATATATACATATAGATAGATACAATGATAAATAAATAGATAAATTAAAAAAAATAGTCAAATAGATAGATTGATTAATTAACCGAGAGACAGATAGATATATACAAAAAAATAGAGATTGATGGATAAATAATTAGATATATTGATTGATAGACACATAAACACATAGACAAATAGACATATAGACATATATATAGATTTATAGATTGATAGATAGACATATAGATATGCAAAAAGATAGATAGACATATTGAAAGATAGACAAGTAGACATATTGATAAATAGATAGAAATGTAGAAAGACAATTAGATAGATAGACAAATAGACAAATAGATAGATAGACAGATAGATAATTATACAGACAGACAAATAGATAGATAGATAGATAAACATATATATAGATAAACATATTGATAGATAGATAGATACAAAAACAGTCAAAAAGATATAAAGAGAAAGATATATAAATAGATAGATAGATTGACAGATAGGGAGATGGATAGATAGATAGATAGATAGATAGATTGACAGATAGAGAGATGGATAGATAGATAGATAGATAGATAGTAGATAGATATAAAGATAGATAGATAGATAGATAGATAAATAGATTGATAGATTGCTTGACACATAGGTATATAGTAAGATAGATAGATAGATAGACAAAACTTACAGATAGATAGATAGATATATATATATAGACAGACAGACAGATAGATAGATAGATAGACATATAGATAGATAGATAGATTATTAGATAGTTAGATTGAGAGATAGAGAGATAGTAAAATAGACATAAATATAGATAGAAAGACAGAGAAACAGATAGAGAGATAGATAGTGAGATATATAGATAGACAGAGAGACAGAGAGATAAATAGATAAATAGGAAGGTAGATAGATAGATAGATCGATAGATAACAAGCTAGGTAGGTAGTTAGTTAGGTAAAGAGAATGAGAGATAGAGAGATAAAGAGATAGAGAGATAAAGATATAGAGAGAAAGATATATTGAGATTTAGAGATTGAGATATAGAGGAAGATAGAGAGATAGAGAGATAGTACATAGATAGAAAAATAGAAAAAGAGATTGAGAGATAGAAAGAGATCGAAAGAAAAAGAAATAGATAGATACGGATAGAAAGAGATATAGTAATTGAAAGATAGAGAGATATGGAGTTACAAAGATAGAGATAGAGATATAGAGAGATAGATAGAGAGATATAGAGATAGAGAAATAGTGAGATAAAGATACATATAGATAGAGAGATAGAAAGATAGATAGAAAGAGAGATTCATAGATAGAAAGATAGAAAGATAGAAAGATAGATGAATAAACATATAGAAAAATCGATAGATAGACGGATATATAGTCTGAATAACTAACTCACTGACTGATTGACTAAGTTATAGACTGACATACTAATAGATTTGCAGACTGATAGACTAATAGACTGACAAACTAATAGGCTAACATATTGAATACAAATAAATAGACTAATAAAAAGATTAATAAATAGACAAAAAAATAGAATAATAGATAGAAATGTTGACAAACAAATAGACAAATAAATAGATAGATAAGCATATAAACAGATAGATAGTCAGGTATACAAAAAGTCAGGCATGTCAAATAGTCAGGAACACAGGCAGTCAAGCATATAGATTGTCAGGCAAAAAGATAGATAAACAAACAAAAATTGAATGAAAGATAGTCAAGAAAATATAAAGAAATAATAAGATAACTAGATAGATAGTAGACATATAGAAAGATAGATAAATAGACTGATAGATAGATAGACAAATAGATAGATACTTAGATAAACAAATAGATAGATACATAGTTATATAGACAGATAGATAAACAAATAGATAGATTGACAGATAAACAAATAGACATATAGACTTATAGACAGATAGACATATAGATAAATAGACAGATAGTCAAATATATAGATAGATAGTTAGTTAGATAGATAGATTGAAAGATAGAGAGATAGAAAGATAGATAGAAATACAGACACAGAGATAGAGGATAGATAGAGAGACATGAAGAGTGATAAATAGAGAGACAGAAAGATAGATAAATAGATTTATAGGTATGTAGGTAGATATAGTGATAAATAGATAGATATGTAGGTATGTAGATAAGTACGTAGGTAGGTAGGTATAAAGATTTAGAGATAGTGAGGTTATAAGAATGAGAGAAAATGAGATAAAGATATAAAGAAATAGAGAGATTAAAAGATTGAGAGATTGAGAGATAGACAAGGAGATGGAGAGATAAAGATATAGAGAGAGAGATATATATATATATATATATATATATATAAAGGGAGAGAGAGAGATAGAAAGATAAAGTGATAGATAGATATAGGCAAAAAGAATGAGAAATATATAGATAAAGAGAAATGTAGATAAAGAGATAGAGAGATTGTAGATAGATAGATAGAGATATAGATAGATAGTGAGATAAAGAGATATAGAGATAGAGATATAGAGAGAGATAGATAGATAGTCATATAAAGAGATATAGAGATGGAATGATAGAAGGATAGAGAGATATAGAGATAGAGGAATATAGAGATAGAAAGATAGACATATAGATGAATAGATAGATAGACACATTGATAGATAGATAGATAGATAGATAGACAGACTAAATGACTAACTGACTAATTGACTGATAGACTAACAAATTGATTGACAGACTGGTACACAGACAAACTAATAAACTAATAGACTAAATGACTTATAGACTAGCTAACAATCCGACTAATACACTGAAAAATAGACATATAGACTAATAGATATACTAATATATAGACAAAAAGATAGATAAAAAGATAGATAGAAAGATAGAAAAATAGACACACAAAAAGATTGACTAATAGATAGACAAATAGATAGATCAACACACAAGCAGATAGATAGTTAGGTAGACAAATAGTCAGGTAGACAAATATTCAGAAAGATAAACAGTCAAGCATACATATAGTCAAGCAGAAAGATAGAAAGATAAACAAATAAATGGATAGACAAAGACTAACTGATAGACTGACTGACTCTCCTACTAACTGATAGATAGGTAGATTGAAACATAGAAAGATAGATTCACAAACAAATAGGCATATAGAAAATAGATAAACTGACATATAGACAGATATATATATACATATATACATATATATATATATATATGTATATGTATGTATGTATGTATGTATGTATGTATGTATTGATTAATTTAAAACAAATTGATAGACAAATAGAAAGATAGATTATAGACAAATAGATAGACATATAGATAGAAAGAAAAATAGATAGATAATTAGATAGATAGGCATATAAATAGATAGATATATTTATAAAAAGATAGATAGATAGACACACGGATAGACTGACATATAGGATGACAAATAGACAAATAATCAAATTGATTGATAGATAGATAGATATATATAAATATATACAGAGAGACAGAGATAAAAAGATAGATAAAGAGATAGGAAAATAGATAGATAGATAGATAGATAGTAGGTATACTAATAGATAGGTTGAAAAATTGATAGATAGATAGATAGATAGCAAGGTATATAGGTATCTAGGTAGGTACGTAAGTAGGTAGAAAGATAAAAAGATAGGGAAGAATAGATATAGATAGATAGATAAAGAGATATATAGACACAGAGAGAAATAGATAGAAAGATTGAGGGAAAGATAGATAGACACAAACAAAAATAGACAAACAAAAAGATAGTCAGAATGAAAGATAGATTGACTGATAGGCAGGTAAACTAATAAACTAATAAACATGAAAACTAATAGACAAACAAACTGACATACTAACAGACTGAAAGACAGATAGATAGACATACAGACATATAACACAGATAGATAGAAACACAAATAGATAGTTAGATAGATAGACAGTTAGATAGATAGACAGATATATAGATATATAGACATTTAGATAGATAGATAAAAAGATAAACATGTATACAAATAGAAGATTTCCAAATAGATAGATAGAGATATAAAGAGATAGAGAAATTAACATATAGAAATATAGATAGATAACTAGATATATATATATATATATATATATATATATATATATATATATATATATATAAAGATTGATAGTTAGTTAGAAAGATAGACAAAAAGATAAATAAATAGGCACATAGATAGATAGACAGATAAATAGATTAATAAATAGACAGAATAGATAGATAGACAAATTGATAGATAAACAAATAAAAATATAGAAAGAAAGATGCATACATATTTAGGCAGATAAGCAGATAGACAAATAGATAGATAGATAGACAAAAATGCAGATATACTGATATAGATATAAATAGATAGGTATATAGATAGATAAATAGACAGAAAGATTGACAAATAGAATTTTATATATAAGTAGATAGGTAGACTGATGACTAATAGACTAATGGATAGAAACACAGATAGATAGTTAGACATAAATGAATTTATAAAGTTTAATAGCTAGATAGATAGACAAATAGAAAGATATACAAATACATAGATTTATAAATTGATAGATTGACAAATACATAGATAGACAGAATGATAGATAGATATTTAGATAGTTAAAAAGATACACAAAAAGAATGATAGATAGATAGACAAAAAAATAAATAGATAGATACATAAATAGACAAATGCATAGATAGATGGATAAATAGATAGACATATAGACAGATAGACAGATAGAAAAACAGATAGATTATTAGATAGATAACTGTCTATTCTAGGAGTTTAATAGCAACCCATAACTTGCTTTAGGATTACCTCTTATTCTTTTCATACACCCTCATTAAATTAGTTGGAAAATAGGATGTTTAAAAAATCAAAAACCACTCCAAAGAGATTATATTTGTTCATGTTTATGACCATTATTATGATACTCATTTTTTGTCCCATAAACTAACTTTTATGGTTAGCATTAGCAACTACAATCTAAAAATTCAATTTATGTTTTAACTTTTCTATTTCATCCAAACACATAGGTTCAATAAGAGAAACAAATAACACTGACACACCATACATTTGCCATAAAGACAAATGAAACTGACATTAACACATAATGTTCTTTTCATATGTTGCACATAATGTTCTAATCATCTTAATATTTTCATGTTAGAATCAAACAACGTTTTTATTTTCCATGAAATTTATAATCATAAACAAAATTTCAAATCTTTTTTATAAATCAATAACTATATATATCTAGTACTATAGGAATGTCGGATACACACCCCGAGATATCTTTACCAATTGTTATATTCTTAATGTTATGGAAAAGTCTTATCTACTCTAATCCCAAGGAACATATATAAGTTGAGGAAAAATATGGGATGAATCTGAGAGAGAATGATAAGAGATGATAAAAAAATAATATATTTCTAATATAATTATTAATAAAAATAATAAAATATCTCGAACTATCATGTATAATCATCCTACAAAACCCCTAAATATCTTACTAAATCAGATGACATATATCTCTCCTAACATTCTCATATTGTGAATGATAAGAAATTGTAGTATATTTTTCTCATTGGTATACCTCATAATCAATAAATATTATTTACTTGATGTGTTGTCACTTTTTCTTATTGATAGTAGAGGCATCGATATACCTCATGGTCCATCTCATCATTCTAACAAAACTCAAATACAAAAAATACATGACAAGAAAAGAACAACATTAGCATTGTCATGCCCCATGGTCAATACAATAATGTCACTGTCTAAAAGCCTAAAACAATATTAAAGACTTAAGACTAATCAAAGACGAATGTCATCACTTAAAACATGAGTATTGACTTCTACTAAATGTACAACCCAAGAATTTTGAGTAAGATGGTGGGAAAAACTAATCAAAAATATGTGTTGTAGTTTTATTCAACTATTATATTTAATTTTATATTATTTGATGAGATAGGCTACCCATTTATTTTTGTTTGTTAAATAAAAGATATGCATCAAAGTAATTACCAAAGACACTAATTAAAACAAGGGTCAATCTTTAAGCTATCGTTGATATTTTTGTTGAATCTTCTAATATAAAAGAATAATTAAAAAATTTAAATATTCAACAATTATAAAAGTATAGTGATAAAAATGACTAATTATTCAGATTCTAATTAATCATATTTTTTCAGAATCTAGTTGATCATATTTTCTAATTAACCAATTATTTATTGACAATAAAAAACTATCAATATTTTTAGATACAAGTTTAAATGAACCATAAGTTAATACTTGAAAGTATGTGTAAACTTGTTTCGATCACGTACTTTTTAAAAGAATTACTTTTCTGCTTTCATCTTATTATATTTTACTATGAAAATTAACAAGCCAAATATATACCTTCCATTTAAATCTTTCAAGATTAAACAAAGAACATAAATGTAAATTTTCATTGCATTAAAAATATATATATGATAATTAATCATTATTGCTGATAGTCCTACCACCAATCAATCTTGAGATATATAACAAAAACTCTAATTGAGTTATATTTTTTTTCAAGTCTTGTATTTTAGATATTTATGCATTAGTTTAATTAAAATGTTAGATTATCATATTAATTTTATTTAATTACAAATATGTTTTTACATTTCAGCTTGTATTTAATATTAGTTTAATGTTTTGTATAAAAACACTCCATATATTTTTTTGTATCATGTATTCACATTTTAGATTAATAAAATGTATAGGACATTTCTGTTCAATAATCAACATGAACAAAATTTTCAACCTCCACATTGTTTTGCTAGCTAACAAAAAAAATGAATCATCTGTAGAAATATCTGAATAAAGAAAAAGAAAGCAAACCCATGTAAAAAGTGACCCATTAGAAGCCATAGCTACAGTATGCTCTCTACTACATGATATATCTAACCACCGAGCATTGTCACCAGCTGGGAATTCAAATAGCTCTGGACGAAGTGGTTTTGGTATTCACAATTGACGCTCTTTTCCATTTCTTCCTGTTTGCCAACTCTGATTATACCCCCAAACATAAATCACAATCATTATTGCTGAAACTATGGGCATTGCATGTTTGCCTAAGATATCATTGATGTCCATCATACTATTGTACTGCTGACCATCATGGCCATAACAACATTGAGTGAATTACAAATAACAAAAAAAAATCATCTTGATTTTGATTATTTTGCAGAATCATTTAAATAATTAACTGAAAATAATCCAAATAAAATCTATCAAAAATCAAATTTTCCATAAATAGATAACTTTAATCATAATCTAAGAGGGAAAAGTCAGGATGACTATAAAAAATCAGTCATCAGAACTAAATCAATCAACTATTCTTGAACTGATTACAAACTTCTACAAAATCATTTAACAATCAAAGTTTAAATGAAAACAATCATGACATAGAATTAAGAGATTCTTTACAAATAAAATGGAATAACAAGTTTTTCAAATGGGACAAAATAAGATCCAATGAAAACCACAGTTCATAAATAATCATATACAGATATGATTTAAAAAATTGTGCATATTGTGAAACTATGGGGTAAATGTAGCCCAATGAAAACTTAAATTGATAATGAAATTTATGGAACAAAATGATTTTTAACGTCAGAAGAATGCTATGCTGCACCTTGAGTGTAAGATTTGGTGGACTTTAATAGTAAAAATGAATTTTTTGACTTGAATACTTAAAACAAAGCTTTAGACTTAAATACTTAAAATGAACCTTTCGGCTTGAATACTAAAAATGAACCTTTCGGCTTGAATACTAAAAACAAACCTTTCAACTTTAATACTCAAAATAAACAACAAAGTACGCGAACGAACTGAATTCTATAAGCAGCGACTTGGGCAGAGAAGCTTGTTCAATCAAAGAAATTGGTAACTAAAGATTCATCCTTGAAATGGTCATTCACATCCAATGATATGAAATTGATTTAGAAGATGATCAAGTGAACTATGCGGTTAAGAGATGAGTCATTAATAAGTTTTTGTTATTTTAAAGATTCACCAATGTTATTATTTTAAGGTGGAATTATATTTTGGGGTATCCCCTGAAATATTAAAAAAAATTAAACTGATCTTTTAATAATAATAAAAAAGACACCAAACATAAAAAATCTAGACACTTGAATTCATAATCATAAACTACCCTCACCCCTCTCAACTACCCCTCGCCCTTGCCCCTCTTCCTAGCTCCTCACCTCTCTCCAAAAGCTCCACGACGGAGCTCGACGGAGCTTCACCATGGATCTCGGTGGAATCATAGAGAGGGGCGAGGGGAGAGGGGCGAGGGAAGAGGGGCGAGGAGAGAGAGGCGAGGGAAGAGGAGAGAGGTGTGATGGGTGAGGGGCGAGGGGTGATGGGTGAGGGGCAAGGGGTGATAGGTGAGTGGCAAGGGTGAGGACGAGGAGCAAATGGTAAATAGTGAGGGGCTAGGGAAAGGACAAGGGTGAGAGGCAGGGGATAGAACAAGGGTGAGGGGCAGGGGAGTGAATGAGGGTGAGGGGCATGAGAGAGGGGCAAGGGTACTTTAGGATTTATGAATCTGAGTGCAATGGTTTCGAATTTATTTATAGTTCGGTGCTTTTTTTTCAAAAGTTAAAATATTAGTTTCATATTATAAAATATTTTTGGGGGCTTACTCCAAAACATAAATCCGTTGCTAAATCAAGAATTTTATTATTAATGGAAAATATGTCGCTAAATCATGGATTTTATTAGGAACGGAAAATCCATCTCTAAATCCGTTGCTAAATCAAAAATTTTATTAACAAGGAAAAATACATCGCTAAATCAAGGATTTTATTAGCAAGGGAGAATTCATCGCTAAATCCATCGATAAATCAAGGATTTTATTAGTAAGGGAAAATTCATTGCTAAATCATAGATTTTATTAGCAATGGAAAAACTGTAGCTAACTCTATCACAAAAACATTTATTTTATTAGCAAGGGAAAATTCGTCGCTAAATCCGTCGATAAAACCGTCACTAAATCATGGATCTTATTAGCAAGAGAATATCTGTCGTGAAATCCATCACTAAATCTAAGATTTTATTAGCAAGGGAAATTCCGTCGCTAAATCTGTCGCTAAATCAAGGATTTTATTAGCAAGGGATATTTCATCACTAAATTCATCGCTAAATCAAGCATTTTATTAGTAAGAAATATCCTGTCACTATATTCATTGCTAAAATCCCCGCTTTTGTTGAGTGGAATTTACAAAATTTTCCATCGCTAATTAGTCGCTATATCCCTCACTTTTCTTTAGCGGAATTTTCAAATAATTTTCCCTCACTAATCCATCGTTAATCCGTTGCTATTTTTTCATAAAAAAATTATCAATCCATTGCTATTCCCTAACTAATCCCTTGCAATTTAGTTAGGATATGATCCCTAGCAAAAATTCTCTAGCTAAATTGATATTTTCTTGTAGTGTTATAGACTAATTGATTGATTGACAGAAAAATAGATTCATAAATATATATACATATAGATAGATAGATAGATAGATATAAAGATATATCGGTAAATATATAGATAGATACATAGATAAACACATTGACAGAAAGAGAGACAGCCAAAAAGATTGACCAATAGATATACAGACAGACAAATTGATAGGCAGACAAATTTAGAGAAAAAAAGATAGATATTTAGATAGATAGATATATACATAAATAGATTGATTGACAGATTGATTGATTGATTGATAAACGGTTTGATAAACTAATAGATAGATAGATTTATAGAATGAAAGATGAATTGATTGATTAATAGATAGATAGATAGATAGAGAGATAAATTGATTGATTGACATAAAGATACACGATTAGATAGATAGATAGATAGATAGACAAATAGATACATAGATAGATAGATAGATAGATAGATAGATATACATGTAGATAGACCAAAAGATTTACAAATAAAATATAAAAATATTATTAGATATATAGAGAGACAAATTATTATACATATAGATAGAAAGATAAACAAATAGATAAATAGATTGATTGATATATAGATAGATAGATAAACACAAAAATAGACTTATAAACATACAGATATATAGACAAAAAGATAAAAAATAGATAGATAGATATATAGATAGATAGATAGATAGACAAATATAATAGATAGATAGATAAATTAACAAATAGATATATAGATAAATAGATAGATATATTGACAAATAGATATGCAATTAGATAGATAGATTAATAGATAGAGAAATAGATAGTTAGATATGTAGATAGTAAGATAGATAGACAAATAGATAGATTGATAGATAGATATATATATATATATAAACAAATATATAGATAAATAAAAAAGATAGATAGATAAATAGATAGAAATCAGATAGATAAATATAAAAATATATCGATAGATAGATAGATAGACAAATATATAGAGAGATAGAAAGAAAAATACCAAGATGTATAAATAGATTGATTGATAGATTGATTGATAAACAAATAGATAGACATATATATATATATAAAGATTGATAGAAAGATTTATAGACACGTTTAAAGATAGATGTATAGACATATTGATAGACTGATTGAAAGAGAGATAGTGTTTGATAGACAAAAAGATAGATAGATAGATTGATAGGCAGATAAATTTAGATATTATTTGACAGATAGATAGCTGGATTGATAGATAGATAGATAGTCGACTAGATAGACATATATATAGAGAGAATTATAGATAGAGAAATAAATATATAAATAGAAAGATAGATAGATAGATAGATACATAGATAGATAGATAGACAGATATATAGATAGATAGATAGACAAATATATATATATATATATATATATACACAAATGGATACGCAAATATATAGATAGAATGATAAATTGATAGATAAATAGACAGATAGAAAGAAAGATAGATAGATATATAGATAGAAAGAGAAATTAACAAAGAGATAAATATAAATTTAGATAAATATATAAACATATTAATATACATATAGATAGATAGAAAACAAACAAATAATTAGACTAATAGATAGATAGATAGATAGACAGACAGATAGATATATAGACATACAAATATATTGGCAAATAGAGAGAAAAATAGATAGATCGATGGAAAGATAGATATAATAGATAAATAGATTGATAAATAGAAATATAAATAGATAGATAGATAAATTGACATATAGATAGGCAATTAGATAGACAGATTGATAGATAGATAGATATGTTGATAGAAAGATAGATAGACAAATATATAGATAAATAGATAGATAGATAGATACACAAATAGATAGATAGATAGATATTTAGATAGATAGGCAGATAAAGAGATAGACAAATAGATATATAGATATATATATATATATATATACAGATAGATATATATATATATATATATATATAAATAGACAGATAGAAAGAGAGATATATATATATATATATATATATATAGATATATAGATAGATATATAAATACATAGACAGAAATACAAAAAGATAGATAGATAACTAGACAGATAGATCAATAGATAGATAGACATATAAATAGGTAGATAGACAAATAGATAGACAGATAAATAGATAGATAAATATAAATATAGATAGATAGATAGATGATAATAAAGATAGATATACAAGTAGATAGATAGATAGATAGGCTGATAAATAGATAGATAGATATTTAAATTAATAGAGAAATAGATTGACAGATAGATAGACACATCAATTGATAATTTTATATATAAATAAATACACAGATTTTTAGAAAAATTGATAGACAAATTGATAAGCAGATTGATAGATTGATAGACAGATTAATAAACAGATTAATAAACAGATTGATAAATAAATTGACATACAAATTAATAAACATATAAATAAAAATATTGATAGAAAGATAGATAAATAGGTAGATAGATAGATAGACTGATATATCGAAAAATAGATTGATAGAAAGTTAGAGTATTAGACAAATAGATAGAATGTTTATTTGATAGATATATTGAGAAACAGATAGACATATATATATATATATATATAAACACATAGATAGAATGATTGATAGACAAATAGATAGACAAATAAAAAGAATGATAGATAGACAGATAAATAAACAAATTGATAGAGAGATTTATAAAAAGATAGATAGAAAGATTCATAGACTAATTGCTAGAAATAATGATAGACAAATAGATAGATTAAATAATAGATAGATTGATAGACAAATTGATAGAAAGATAGATTGATTGAAAAATAGATAAAGAGATAGATAAATTGATAGAGAGATAAATATAAAGATAGATCAAGAGATTATTACTTAGATAGATCGCAGATAGATAGAAATATTGATTGATTGATCAATTTATAGTTAAACAAATAGAAAGATAGATAAATAGATAAATAGATAGATAGATAAATTGATATATAGATAGATAAATAGAAATATGGACAGATATATAGATAGATAGAAAAATTGTTAAATAAAAAGATAGATAGATAGAAAAATAAATAAATAGAAAGATTGATAGATATATAGATATATAGATATATAGAATTATAGATAGATACATAGATAGATATATAGACATATAGATAGATAGATAGACAAATTGATAGATAGATAGATAGATTGATTGATAGAATGATATATTGACAAATATATATATACATAGATAGAAAGTTTGATTGATTGATTGATTTATTGATAGATAGAATGATAGATAAATTGATAGATAATTGATAGACTGAATGATATCTAGATAGACTGGCAGATAAATAGATAGATAGATATAGAAAAATTGATAGATAGATAGACAGATAGATAGATAGATAGACAAATAGATAGAAAAATAGATAGATAGATAGATAGATAGACAGTCAGATAGATAGATAGATAGACAGATAGATAGTAGATTAATAGATAGGAAGTCCAATAGATAGAAAAATAAATAGATAGATAAATAAACAAATAAATTGATAGATAAATAAATAGATAGAAATATAAATAGATAGATAGAGTGAAAATTTGACAGAAGGATTAACTAATAGATAGAAATATAGATAGATATAGAAATATATATACAATACATCAACAGAGATATAGACAGATAGACGGATAGATATACTGGTAGATGGAAAGATAGATAGATAGATATATAGATAGATAAATAGATATATAGATAGATAGATAGACTGATAGATAAACAGAAAGAATGACAAATATTAATAACTATATATAGACATATAGATTGATAGATAGATAGACACATAGATATAGAGATAGATAGACAGATATATAGATATGGAGATAGATAGACAGATAGATAGATAAATAGCTAGACAAATTGATTGATAGATTGACAGGAAGAAAGATAGATAGATAGATAGATAGGCAAATAGATGGACAAAGTGAAATACAAATATAATGATAGTTAAATAGATAGATTGATTGATAGATTGATATATAGATAGACAAATTGATAGAATGATTAATAGACAGATTGATTTACAGATTGATACACAATTGGATATACAGATTGATAGATAGCTTGTTAGATGATTTCGAGATTGATAGCTAATTGTTTGATAGATAAATAGATAGATTTATAGATAGATAAAAAGATATATTGACATATTATTAGAATGATATATAGTTAGGTAGATAGATAGAAAGATGGATAGACATATATATAGACAAATAGATAGACAAATAGATAGAAAGATAGGTTGACAAATAGATAGATAGATAGATAAATAGACTGATAGATTGAAAGAAAGAATGATAGATAAATATTAGAAATATATACATGTAGATACATGGATAGATAGACACATATATAGATATATATATATATAGGTCAACACATATAATGATAGAAAGAAAGATAGAATGATGGATAAAAAATATATAGACTGATATACATATTGATAGATAAATAAATAGATAGATAGATAAACAAGTATATAGATAGAAACATATACAAATAGATAGAGTAATAGATACATAGAAAGATAGATAGATAGATAGATAGATAGACAGATAGATAGTAGATTATAGATAGAAAGTCTAATAGATAGACAGAAAAATAGATAGATAAATAAACAAATAAATTGATAGATAGATAAATAGATAGATAGATAGAGTGAAAGATAGACAGAAGGATTAACTAATAAATGGAAATATAGATAGATAGATAAAAAAATAGATCTACAATACATCAACAGAGATATAGACAGATACACAGATAGATGGAAAGATAGATAGATATATAGATAGATAAATAGATATATAGATAGATAGATAGATAGCTAGACTGATAGATAGACAGAAAGATTGACAAATATAAATAAAGATATATAGATATATAGATAGACAGATAGATAGACACATAGATATAGAGATAGATAGACAGATAGATAGATATAGAGATAGATAGACTGATAGATAGATATAGAGATAGATAGATATAGAGATAGATAGACAGATAGATAGATAGATATAGAGATAGATAGACAAATAGATAGATAAATAGCTATACAGATTAATAGATAGACAGATAGATAGATAGGAAAATAGATAGACAAAGTGAAATACAAATACATTGATAGTTAAATAGATAGATTGATTGTTAGATTGATATTTAGATAGATAGATAAATATATAGACAAATTGATAGACTGATTAATAGACAGATTGATATAGAGTTGATACACAATTGGATATATAGATTGATAGATAGTTTGTTAAATGATTACGAGATAGATAGCTAATTGATTTATAGATAAATAGAGAGATTTATAGATAAATAGATAGATTTATAGATTGATAAAAAGATATATTGACATATTATTAAAATGATATATAGATAGGTAGATAGATAGAGAGATAGATATTCATATATAGACAAATAGATAGAAATATAGGATGACAAATAGATAGATAGATAAATAGACTAATAGATAGAAAGAAAGATAGATAAATAGTAGAAAGACAGACAAGTAGATACACAGATAGATAGACACACACACATATATATATATATATAGGTTAACACACATAATGATAGAAACAAAGATATAATGATGGATAAAAAGATATATAGACTGATATACATATTGATAGATAGATAAATAGATAGATAGATAAACAAGTATATTGACAGAAACATAGACAAATAGATAGAGAAATAGACAAACAATATATATAGAGAAATAGACAAATAGATACACCGACAGATTGATAGAGATGCAGACAAAAAGACAGACAAAAATATAGATGGATTGACAGATAGACAAACAGACTGATAGATAGATAGATATGCAAGAATTCAAGTAGTGAGGTAGGAAGACAAATAGGCAGATAGATAAATAAACAAATAGACATATATACAGTCTGAAAAATATACAATAGATTCACAATAGACAAATAGACAGACAAATAGAAATATAAAGTAATAGTTAGGTTGAAAGAAACCTAGATAGATATATTGATAAACTAATAGAAAGATAGATAAATAAATAGACATATAGATAAATAGATTGTTATATAAATAGATATAAAAATAGATAACCAACAGACCGATAGATAGAAAGATAAATAGATATATAGATAGATTGAAAGATAGACATATAGAATGATCGATCAATAGATTTATAGACAGATTGATATACAAATTGTTAGACAGATTGATAGATAAATAGATAGATTAATTGAAAGAAAAATAGATTGATATATAGATATATATATAGACAAATAGATAAACAAATAGATCGTCAGATTATTAGGCATATAGATAAATATATTATTAGATAGATAGATTAATAAATGGATAGATAAATTGATAGACATAGATAGATAGATAGATTGATTGATTGATAGACTAAAATATAAACAAATAGATAGATAGATAGATAGAAAAGACTAATAAATATATAAATAGATATACCGACATATTTATAGAAAGAATGATAGATATATCAAAAGATAAATTGATATAAAGATAGATAGATTGATTGATTGACTGATAGATAGATAGATAGATTATTAGATTAATAGAAAGATACATATATTAATAGATAGATAGATAGATAGACAGATAGATAGACAAACAGAAAGCCATGTATATAGATAGAAAGAAAGAATGATAGTTAGATAGACAAATATATATACATTGATAGAAATATAGAGATATAGGCATATATATATGTAGGTAGGTAGGTAGATAGAAATATAGATATACAGACATAAAGATAGATAGATAGAAAGATATATAGTTCAATAGTTAGTTAGATATGACGATAGATAGATAGATAGAATGTCATATAAATAGACTGATAGATATACATATTTATGGACAAATAGATAGATAGATAGATAGATAGATGGAAAGGTAAGTATATAGATAGAAAGATATACAGAAAGATAAATAGATAGATAGAATATATATATATATATAGTTAGATACATAAATAGATAGATAGATAGATAGACAGATAGATGGATGGATAGATTGTAAGAGAGATTTGTATATACACAAATAAATAGACAGATAAATAGATTGATAGACATATACATAGCTAGATAGATAAATAGATAGATAGATAGACTAATTGATTAACAGGTAGAATATTTGACAGAAAAATAGAAAGATAGATAGATAGATATACAAATAGAAAGAATGAAAGATAGATAGATAGACAAATAGATAGACTAATATATAGAAAGAAAGATAGATAGATAGATAGTTAGTTAGAAATAGAGATAGATTGATTTATTAATAGATAGATAGACAAATAAATAAACAAGTAGATAGATAGATCAATAGATAGACCAATAGATGGATAAATAGATAGATTTATAAATAGACAAATAGTCAGATAGTTAGATAGATATATAGAAATAAAGATAGAAAGATTTATAAAAAGACATAAATAAAAATATAGACAGATATATTGACAGATAGATATACAAATAGATAGATAGATAGATTTATAGATTGATACATAAATAGATGGATAGGCACATAAATAAATAGAAAGATAGACAGATTGATATTTAGATAGATAGATAGACAGATATATAGATATATATATATATACTTAAATAGATAGATAGATAGATAGATAGGCATATAATAAAAAAATAGATAGACATATCGATAAATAGAAATGCATATAGATAAATAGAAAGAGAGATATTTTGATAGATAGATAGATACAAAGATAGATGGAAAAGCACATACATAAACACATATATAGATAGATATATTCATAGATAAATAAACATATTTAGAGATAGATAGATAGATTGATAGATTGATTGATTGATTGACAAATAGATTGATAGACAAATAGATAGATAGATAGTGAGACAGATAGATCGGCAGGTTGATTGATAGAAAGACACACAAATAGACAGACAGATATAAAAATAAATAAAAAGATAGCCAGATAGATAAATAGATAAATTGGATACATACATAGATAGATAGATGCACAGATACATAGATAGATAGATTAATAGATAGACAGTTAGAAAAATAGATAGATTGAATGTTAGATAGATTTCTAGATTGATTGGTAAACACATTGATTGATAAATTGAGAGACTTATAAATAGAATTATTGATAGATAGATAAATGGATAGATAGATTAACATATAGATAGATAGATAAACAGATAGAGAGATAGATTGATAAATCGATAGATAGATAGATTAATTGATTGATTGATTGATAGTTAGATAGATAAACAAATAGACAGATACATATATAGATAGACAAATAAAAAGATAGATAGATACATAGATCAATAAACCGATAGATTGGCCTATAGATTAATAGATATATAGAAAGATAGATATATTGATAGATAAATAGAATGCCACATAGATACCCACATATATAGACACATAATTAAGCACATAGGAAGACATATTGAAAGATAGAAAGATAGATAGATAGACCCATAGATAGATAGATAGATAGACATGTAGATAGATACATAGATAGATAAATAGATATATATAGATATGTATAGATAGATTGATAGAAAGATAGACAGATAGATATATATATATATATATATATAGATATATAGATAAATGGACAAATAGATAGATGGATAAGTAAATAGATAGTTAGATAGACAAGTAGATAGATAGATAGATAGACAGATAGATAGACAGATTGATTGATTGATTGATTGATTGATATATAGAGAGATAGAAAGAAAGATAGGTAAATAGACTAAAATTCTGATAGATAGATAGATAGATAGACAGATACATATAAAGACATATATAAATATTGACTAATAGATATATAGAAATTTAGAAAGATAGATAGTT
The DNA here is from genome assembly GCA_029783825.1 of Sapria himalayana. Classification (NCBI taxonomy): domain Eukaryota; kingdom Viridiplantae; phylum Streptophyta; class Magnoliopsida; order Malpighiales; family Rafflesiaceae; genus Sapria; species Sapria himalayana. The sequence continues at coordinate 66,907 of JAREIK010001754.1, forward strand.
AGCTACACAAATAGATATATATTTTGATAGATGGATTGATAGACAAATAGATAGATATATAGATAGATAAATAGATAGATAGATAGATAGATAGACACTACAAAAATTGTCTGTTTAGCTACAAAAATTTATCTAGAAAAATAATCCCTAGCTAATTTGTGTGGAATTAGCTAGTGTATAACAAAAGATGTTTGATTTTAAATTAAATTAAAAATTTGCGATAGATTTGTGACTGATTTGAGAAGGATATTTTTGATGGAAACTTGTCCCTTGCTAATATTGTAGTAAAATTTGGCACAAAGATTGCCACCAAATTTAGCAACAAAATTAGAGGTGGATTTTTTCTACCTAAATAGCTTTAGAAAAAATCCCTCACTAAATAGTTATCTAGAAATTTTTTTATAATTATATATTAATAGTAAGCGATTAGTCCTTAAATTATAATTATCACAAAATATATCCATTTAGCTAGGCATTATTCCCTAGCTATTTAACTCGGGATTAATTTGTGTCTTTAATCTATACTGAATTATTTTCTTTATATATTATTTATTTTAATATTTTTTATAATTTTATATATGAAAGGTCTGACATGGTCTTTGGACAAGGAATCTTTGAAAGACACCTTCTCCTTATATAATTATAAAAATAGGATATTATAATTAAATAATTAAAAAATATCTAAATACGAATAAAAATTTATATTAATAAAGACTATGATAAATATTTTTATTTTTAGAAAATTTTAAAAAATAATACAAAACATTATTATATTATTTAATTATGATATATAAATATACTTATTAATATATATATTAAATAATTAATTCTATACTTATAAATATTTTTTAAAATATTTGCAGTAATAAATGAACATACATAAACATTTGTATTAATAAAAACCTAAAATAATTATTTGTATGGTAAAAAATTTTACAAAAAATGTGACTTAATGAATAAACAAATAAAAAGTTATATTAATAAAACTTAATAAAATTACTTTTATGATTATATAAATCTTTAAAAAAAATATTTTCAAAAAATTTGAATTATTTGAATTTAAAAAAAAATCATATTTTTCAAAAATTTTAAATAAAATAAATTGGTATTTAAGTATAAATGAATAGATGTTTTAATTACATCTTAGAGGTGTCAAAAGGGCTGGGCCGGGCCTTCCCATTTTTTATGGCCCCTCTGGGCTAGCTTGATGTTCCTGTCATGGCACGGCTGACACGGTGGCCCGGGCCAGACACTACCTATGGCTTGGAATCTACCCAAGTTCGAATGGTTTAGACCGGGTTGGTCGGGTTGGACGGGTCAACTTGACTTAGGGCGGGTCATTTTTAAAAAAATTAAGGTTTCAAGGGGCATGTCGCCACATCACCATTGCACATTGGGCATGTCTAGCCGTTGCCCATTGTGCATCACCGCATCATCCCCCCTGCCATGCCCAAGTTCCAGGCACCCATGTCATGCTTGGCATGACACATGGACCAAAATCCGAAGGCATGGCATGACATGATTCATGCAGAGGGTCAACCCAGCATGGGCCTGGGCATGACATTGCAGCATGCCATGTTGAGCTAGGCATGACTGAATTGCGTCAGACTTTGGGCCATGCCCTGGCCACCTGGCCCATTTGACACCTATATTATATCCAAAAACTTTTGATAATTTATAAAAAAAAGTCCTAGAGGTGCTTATTAAAAGAATACTTCGAATGTTTTTTATGGTTTCAAAAGAGTTTTTAAAAATATTAATAATGATATTTTTTTGTCCTAAATACACTTAAAATTATTTTTAGCCCTATAAACACTTTTGAAGAGCACTACCAATCTAACCCTACATTGATTTGAATTCAACTTTTATTTTTTGCACTATTGAAATTTATAAGGGTTAAAACTTTGAGTAGAATATTTAATATTAGTTTTTTATATTCCGTTCTTATTAAAATAATAAATATATCTTTTTTTATAATCTTCTCACTTTATGTTATTTTAGGATTTTTATAAATTCTAAATTATATCAAATAATATGAATATTTATGCCTAAAAATTTATTTCATATTTTATTCATAGAAATATATTAAATTCTTAGAAATGTATAACCATATATATATATATATATATATATATGTTTATTTATGAAATTCTTTTTTATAATTTAATATTATTTTTTTATTTATAAAATAATATTATAGATTTATCAATAAATTATTAAAAATATGAAATATTATAAATATTGTAGGGTTATATATTTATACAATTTAATTAAGGTTATATGAAATAATATGTTTTTTTAAAATAAAATAATATGAAAATTTAGCAACAACTTTAGAGAATGGAATTCGTAGCTAATTTTAATTTTTTTTACCAACCCAATTATGAAGAGTTACTATTGTTGTGATTTCAAAAATTTGATGTCATTTCAGAAATCCGATGTGATTTTAGAAAAACACAACCTTCAGTGTAGAATAGTCAAGACCTAAACCAGAACACCAGCATCCCATCCTTGGCTACAGGAATCTATAGCTTTTCCATATCATCTCCAACATTCACTTCTTCACTCATGCATCTGTATATCAGGCACTTTATTTATACCATGAATCCATGATTAATCGCCCATGTTTTTTCATCCAAATGGAACCCTCTTCATAAACTCTATAACTTCATTTCGTTGAACTATCTTCGCTTTGGTAAGCATGAACACCGACTTATTGGAGCACCACAAACAAAGTCTCGTGTAAAATATTGATGATGAAGAAGGTATTGTTCTTCTTTTTTTAATCAATTTTTAGGGTTGTAATGCAAAAATTGTTCCATTCCATATCATATAATGTTATTGACTATTTCAGTCTCACACATGTTCAATTGAATTAATCAAGTTGTAGAGCATGCCAGCATATCTTACTGTTGCATCAATCTATAAAATATTGAGATTTCTGAGCATAGACACATTATTATCGTTAAATATAGCTATATTAGGTTACTTTTATTATCAAACTCTATACATCTTTAGGTTATTCCATTTATTTTAATTCATGTAGGTACTAGCTCAAGCAATTCGATTTCATCCAAAGGTTCTTGAAGTTTGGATTTATGATGCAACTTGGGAATTTAATCATAACTTAAATGCTACAAAATCTAGGGTTCTTATGCACAATGGTTTAATAATATGATCAAATTCAGATCTATGGATTGAGTATATTTGAATGGAACTTACATACCTCAACAAGCTGATGGTAAGGAATCAATATTCTGGGTTAACTTTATATTTTCATTATTATTTTTGATACTCTATTCTCCTTGACATATTTACATCACTACGATGAGATTTAGTCTCGATATTTTATTGAGCGTAAAACTCAGTTGAACCAGCAATATGGTAGTGTGAAATATTGTAAGATTTATTTTGGGTAAGTATTATATTCATATTCTTTGTTACTTTGTTGCTATTTGTTACTTTGATAGGTGGTGGGGGACCAATAATGGGTGACTTGTGGACTATGAGAGGCTTAATTAAGAACATGAAATGATTTTACTATTTGGCGAACAATGTATTTACATTTCAATGTGTTCCAAAGATTTTTATTTATTATCAACTCATCTATTTCTTTCATTTTTTGATAATACATTACTGTCTTCAATGGGGAATTGCCATATAAATTTTGAAAGGAAATTATCAAGGAGCTAATATGCTTCTTAAATCAATGAGTTTTTGGTGCATAATTCCATTTCTAAAAAATTGTTGGCAATAGATGCTGGATGTTAGAGAGAACCATTCAGGATGATTTTCTTCACTAACAGACTAACTTATGAAAAAATGATTCATTTTTGGCTCCATACTAACATTGAGGGACCCATGGTTCTGGCTATGCTCAAAACCTCAATATTCAAATTTAGAATATAAATGGTTTATATGTGGATTCCATTGGTGTGTTTCTTATGGAACTTCATAAATAATATTTGAAAATAAAAGAAACATATCTTGAATGCACAAAAGGTGTTGACATATATCTTAAAAACATAATAAATTATAAAAATTTTGGTTTGTGGGGACATGCTGCAGATTTTTTGGGACTTTTGCAGAAATTTATAAGTTTAAAATGGATATGGGACATTCTTCTATGTATGTCTTGGAATTTCTGAAATCACCCAATGTTTCAAGATATCTTATGGGATTTAAATGATTTAATTTTATATGTACCTTTTGAAACACATGCAAACTATAATCATTATGAGATTTAAATGATCCAATATTTAAGAAACTAACAATATTTCTCCATTATTATATAATTTATCATTTTTTTATAATTATTTAATGTTTTATATCAGTGCTTTTAAGTATGTAAGTTATCATAATCATTTTCATATTTTTATATAGAGGATTACAAAACATATTTGTAGTGAGAATTATGTGTGTATATTGTAAGCTATATTTTTTTTGTGTATATATTCTTTATGACTTAAATGTATGATTATATAAATTCTAATATATTTGATTTTATAAGAATTTTAAAGTTAAAAGTATCTAAGCGAGATTAATACTGAGATGTGTGATCTGTACTAAAATTCACTAAATTATCGACCAATTATTTTGTCAGTAATTAGCTATTTTTTGGTCAGTAAACCTATTACTGACGATTAACCGACCTAGTTTCATAATCATTATGCTGAGACATATTTGGTTTTCATGGTGAGTTGTCGGGTACTGGGGTTAAGCTATCTATTGTTGCTAGTCCTGATGTGGTTGCTGTAGGTGCTGCTATATGTGATGGAGTAGATGTTGTAGTTAGAGCATTACGCCAAATAATCCGAGGTAGATCATCAGGGTTGAATTGTAGTCATCCATCCTGAAACTTCTTTGTAATCCAAACAAAATGCAGACGCAACTCATCCCTATCATCCTTATAGTCAATCATGCATCGCTCGATATCGGCCAACTAATACTGTATATCATTTCGCATCACGTCTTGAAATTTCTCCATCATCAAAAAAAAATTCGAATCCAGTCCTGAAAATGCAACTTCATTATCTGGTCGCTAATGCGAGTAGAATGATGATGTCGATGAACCGACGCCATAGACGGACATCTTCTCCTTGCCATCAACAGCCACATACCAAATCTGATTCGTATCAACTAGTGGAGCTGATGAATGAGAACTACCTATTGCACCATCACATGAACCTGAAGTAGACTGGAATACACTTGAGTCATAGCAGCTAAAATTTCCTCATATCTCACCTAATAAACATGTATGATATGTATTTAAATTTATTTCAAAAAAAAAGAGAAAAGATATTTTTAATGAAACTTACATTTACTATACGAGATCTCTGATCAACAAAAGTCTGATCATCATGAGCCTTCGTGTGCGTGTATTTGAATAAGTGAAGAGCACTGGACTTCTTAACCTCATTGCGTGTCTTTTATTACACATAATGCATACGTTAATTCTATCGAAAAAAAAATGTATGACAAATGAAAATTAGGCATAATTGAACATAAATCATAAAGTAATAAACATAAAAAATATAAATTAGAAATAATATAAATACTAATTCATGCTCATGCAGAGAGCGAGATCCACAAGTGTGTGTTGACATTCCACTACCCTTCCTAGCCAGCTATGAGCGATGATTGCCGCTATGCTTATCAAACCTCTTCCTATAATCAAGATCTTTTCATCTTCTCCACCACTCCTTGAAAACATGATGTGAGACACTCAAATCTTTTTCTTTCTTCTTCAACCATTTATTTTTGACCTCATACATGGTGTCTTTATACCGACTGGCAGCATATTTGTAGAACATTATTTTGATCACCTCCTTTGGTTGTGTCCACCTATAAACTTTTTGCAATTATAATTAAAACATATTTAATCAATGATCAAAAGAATAAATAAAATATGTAAAATATGTTAGGTAGTAATATGTACCTTAAATTCTTTTCAAATTTTTAATTGGTCTTTATGTGTCATTGGCTTTCAATTATGTCCATAAGGTTTAAAGGACTTTCTAAAAATTATCATCAAAACTCTAGAAATGGAACCAGACACTCTAACTTTGTATTGTACCCTACAATTTAATAGTAAGTTAGAAATAAATTAAGAAATTAATAAATCATTAGTTAAGTTTTATATCTTACGGATTATCAATCGTCGGATCAAACTAAGCAATAGGGAGAGTCTCGTCTGTAGGGTGCTCTAAGGAAGGATCTCCAATATCTCCATCCTCTCCCTCCCACTTCTCTTGAACATTCATCAAAATCTCAGGACCATTATGTGGATCAGTCTACTGATGCTACTACTATGGTACATTCACAACTTTCTCTGTCTACTGTGGCATCTTATCCACCCATGACCTTCTACCAGGTTCAAGCATACCTGATCCCTTGCTACCTATACTAGAACTGGAATGACCTTGCAACGTTCTGCCTCTACCTAGTCCACGTGCCATATCTATTAAAAATAATAAACAACATATTATTGATTAGTAAGCTTCAAGTAAAATACATAAGGCAATTAACATAAACAAAAATCATTAATGATTAAAATAACATAAAACTCACTGTCTACTCATTCTCATCAGAATCATCCAAATCTAGTTCATCTCTCTCTTCAAATGTAGTAACATCATTTTCAAACTTTTCTTCATCACTCATTGCTTCCTCATTATCAATTAAATATTCATCAATATCTGAATTTTCACTTATATCTATCTCAGCAGATATGACTAAAAGGACATCTTCATCCCCGACCATAGCTTCGATTATAACATCTTTGTAATCATTTTGAAAAGCCAGTTCTATGATATTAGTTCTTGGTGATGCGGAGATGTCAATTTGAACCCTTACTTTTATTTTGCACACAGCTTTCCAATCCTTTCTAGGATGGGTTTGACATGGATATTCACAATAATAAACATGTGATGCTTGTATTACTAATACAAAATGTTCATACATATTGAATCATTTTTTATTGTGCACATCAACAAGTTAATATCTAGGATGGACAACACTACTAACATGTGGTGTTGGATTGAATCATTCACATTTGAATAATACAATTAATTTAACCGGGAGGGCTTCAAATTCTAACTCGATCACTTTGACCAGAGTCCCGTAATAGGCATATTCAATTTTATTATATGCAGATCCTTTAATGCATACTTTCGTATTGTCTGTTGCCTGATAACTACTATACAATTTAGTGTGAAATTTAAAACCATTCATACAGTAACTATTATAAGTTTTAACTTCTCTTAGAGGACCTCGTGCTATACTTCGAAGATAATGATTGGAAATTTTATTTTTAGGATTATGAACCTACAATCGAAAATCAATGGATTGTTGAGATTACAATTATAAATTTTTATTAGAACACTATAATTATTTTGTGATTTTCATTTTAAATAAACATACGTATTTTTTAAAACAATGATGGAAATTCTTGCTTCGTCATGACATTGATAGCTTCTTCATTCATGTTTGGAAAGTATTTATATTTAATTGTAACAAATTGACAATAAAAAAGAATTTAGAAATAATGGATACATTGATAGGAAATAATAAATTAAAATGGTAAATAGATCTCATTTAAATTTTAGGTAATACTTACTTTATGAATGATTGAACCTCTAAAAAATTCATTAGGAGATATAGAAGTGCTGTAGTATATTCATTGTCTGCTAGATACCATTTTCCTTAAGCATCAATTTCTTTACCCAAGGCTTGAAAATTTCAATCATATCATTATCCACAATGTCAATAAGAAAAACTACATTCTGTTTTTCCTTAAGTGGAAGAGTTGGATCTCCTTCTTTGAAATATAATGATTCTAATTTGGCAGCCTCACCCATAATTTAACCTATTGATATAGAATAATCAACCTGAGCCCTATTCATTTTATATGTTTTATTTTCCTCGAGTATCTACAAAAGATTATTGAATATTACAAGTCATTTGTGAGAGAGAGTGTGTGTGTGTAGGAAAAGAATTCATTGAATGAATTAATATTATCTTTTTGGAGGATACATCTAATGATAATGGATAGGACTAGTAATCCTAGCTTCATAAGCCAAGTTTAGTAGAAAATATTCCATTGAGTCAAAAAACTTAGAGGGAAGATTTTCTCAAGATTTCATAAGATAATAGAAATTTATTCATCCAGATTCCTAAATTCCTCATCAGTCAAAGAAGGATAAGTTAATTGCTTGAAGAATAAATAAATCTTAGTTATCGGCTCCCATATTCTATTAGGTAGGAATTCTCGAAGAGTAATTTGTAACAACTTTGCATGAATACATGACAAAAATGACTTTTCATGTCAAACATCTTAAGTTTGTTCACATCTACCCACTCTAACACATCCTTCTTCTATGATTTATTCCCAACAAATGGCACATCAGGGTATTTACTGGCGACAAGATTTTTTACAAATTGAGCACGATGACAATATTTATTCAACTCATCTCTTGATTTGTATGTGCCCTTAGTTTTCCCTGTAATGTTAAATACTATATTGAAAATATTGTCAAACACATTCTTCTTGATATGCATACCATCAAGATTGTGGCTGAGCAAGTGTTCATGCAAGTAGGGCTAATCTGAGAAAATACATATATATAGATAGGTAGATAGATAGACATGATAGATAGACAGGTAGATAGACTGATAGATAGATAGATATATAGATAGGTAGAGTGATAAATAGATAGATAAACAAATAAATAAATATATAACTATAGAGACATATAAATAGAGAGATGGACAGATAGACTGATAGCAAGTGTTCATGCAAGTGTTCATGCAAATAGAAAGATAGACAGATAGATAGACATGATAGATAGACAGGTAGATAGTCTGATAGATAGATAGATAGATATATATAGATAGGTAGAATGATAAATAGATAAATAACAAATAAATAAATTGATAACTATATAGACATATAAATAGAGAGATGGATAAATAAATAGACAAATAGATAGATAGATATTTAAATAGTTGGATATAAAAAATTATACAAATATTCATAGATAGATTGATTAATAGATTGATAAATAGATAGCTAGACAGATAGAAAGAAAGAAAGATAGATAGATAGATAGATAAAAGATACATAGATAGACAGATATATATGTGCATAAAAATAGAATGATAAATAGAAAGATAAATTAAAGATAGATAGACAGATAAATAGATAGATAGATGGACAAGTAAATAGACAGATAGAAAGAGAGATAGATAGACAAATAAATAGAACAATAGATACATAGATAGATATACATATAAGATAGACAGATAGATTAAATGATAGATTTATAGATAGATATATAAATAGATAGACAGATAAATTTTACAAATAGTTAGATAGATTGATTGATTGATTGATAGACATATAAATAAATAGATGGATAGACAGAAAGATAGACAAATCGATAGATAGATAAATATAGAGAGAGATTGATAGATAGTTATATAAATAGATATACAAAAAGTTGCATAGAAAGATAAATAGATAGATAGATAAATTGATTGATTAATTGAATGATTGATATAAAATTAAATAGATCGATAGATTGATAGATAAAAAGATAAAAATATTGATAGATAGTTTGATAAAAATATTGATAGAAAGATAAACATAGTTGGATAAATAGATAGATAAATATAATATTATAAAGTCAAATAGACAAATAGATACACAAATAGATTACCAAATAAATTGACATATAAAAATACAGAAAGATAGATAGATATTTAGCAAAATAAATCGACATATAGATAGACTTATACATAGACGGATATACATTGATAGATATATAGATAGATAGATAAATAGACATATTTATAGTTACATAGATAGATATATAAATAGATATATATATATATATATATATATAGAAAAATTGACAGTAGATAAATTGATTGATAGATGGATAGAAAGAAAGATATACTGATAGATAGATAGATATAAAGATTATTAGATAGATAGTTAGACATATAAATATACAGTTACATTAATAAATAGATAGACATATTTATAAATAGATAGAGAGATTCATAAATAGATAGATTGACAAATAGATAGATAAATAAATAAATAGATAGTTAGTCAAATATATAGATAGTCAAATAGATAGACATATAGATAAAGTCATAGATAGACACATTGATAGGCATATATTTAAACAAATAAATAGATGGATTGATAGATGGATATATAGATAGATAAAGAAATATTTAAACAAATAGATAGGCATATCAAAGATAGATAGATTGATATAAAAATTGATAGATAGACTAATAGATAGATAGATCGATAGATAGACAAACACATAGATAGATAGATAGTTAGATATATAAATAGATAGATAGATAGATAGATATATAAATAGATAGATATATATATAGACATATATATATATATATATATATATATATATATATATATATATATATATCTATCTATCTATCTATTTATCTATATAGACAAACACACAAATAGATAGACTAATAGATAGATAAATCGATATAAATATATATATATATATATAGACATATAGATAGAAAGATAGAAAAGGAGATAGTCATACAAATAGATAAAAAGATAGATAGACATATAGATAGATAGAGAGATAGATAGACAATTAGATTAACATATAGATATACAGATTGATAAATATGTATATAAATAGATAGATAATCAAATAAATAGATAGATAATCAAATAAATAGATAGATAGATAGATAGAAACACAAATATATAGATAGATTTATAGACAATTAAATAGAAAGACAGATATACAATTAGTAAAAAAGATAGATAGACAAATAGATAAATAAATAAATAGATAAATAGATAGATATATAGATAGATAGATAGACACATTGTTAGATAGAGAGATATAGAGACAAGATGATAGAGAGATAGATATATATAAATAGATATATAGATAGATAGATAATTCAATAGACTTATCATTTGCCTGATATATATATATAGATAGATAAACATATAGATAGATAGTCAAATAGATAGACAAATAGATAGATAGACAGACAGACATATAGGGATACAAATATATAGATAGATAGTTTTATAGACATATAAAAATACATATTGATAGATTGAATAATAGATAGATAGATAGATAGATAGAGGGATAAATAGATAGTTAGATTGGCTTATATATAGATAGACTGGTAGATAGATAGATTGAAAAATAGATAGATAGATAAATAAATAATGAAATAGTTAAAAATATTGATACACAGATAGACAGATAGATAGATAAACAAATACACAGACAGATATATTCACACATAGATAGATAAATATATAGATAGATAAATAGACATATTGATAGATAGAGAGATAGACAAATAGATAGAAAGATAAATAGACAGATAGATAGATAGATAGATAGAGACGCATATATATCGATATATTGATATTTAGATTGATAAATAGACAAATTGTTATAAAGATAAATAGACACATAGACAAACTAATAGACAAATAGCTATATAGATAAACAAATACAAAAATAGATAGATAGATAGATCGATTGATGGATATATAGGTAGATAGACAGATAGATAAAAAAATAGATTGAAAGACGGATAGATAGATAGATAGATATATAGATAGATAGATAGATAGTTTGTTAGTTTTATAGAAAAAAAATAGTCAGATAGATAAATAGAAACATACATAGATAGAAATAAAGATAGATAGATAATTAAATATAAAGATAGACAGACTGACATTTAAATAAATAGATAGATAAATAGATAGATACATAGACCGATATATAAATAGATAAATAGACTAATAGATATATAGATAGATAGAAAGATATATAGTTATCTTGATAGAAAGATAGATAGACAGATAGATAGACAAATAGATAGACAACTAGAAAGACATATAGATTGATAGATAAATAAATATAAAGAAAATAGATATTGAAATTGATATACATATTGATAAATGGATAGATAAATAGATAGATAGACAAAGAGATAGACAGATAAATAGATAGATATATAGATACATAGATAGATAGATTGAAGGACTTATTGATAGTTATATTGGATAGATAGTTATATAGAAATATAGAAATATAGATAGATAAAAAGATAGAATGATAGATCGATAAATAGACAAATAGATTGATAGACAGATAGAAATATAGATAGATTGTTAGATAGATTGATAGATAGACTAATAGATATACAGATAGATAGATATATAGTTAGAAAGATAGATAGATATAACTATAGATAAACAGATATATAGAATGAAAGATAGATTGATTGATATATATATATATATATATATATATATAGAAAAATAGATAGATATATAAACTTATAAATAGATATATAGATAGATAGATATAAATAAAAATTAGAAGACACATAGATATACAAATTTATAAAAATAATAATAGACAGATTGATGGGTAGATAGATAGACAAATTAATAGACAGATTGATGGAAAGATAGATAGACAAATTAATAGACAATTAGATAGATAGATAGATATACAAATATATAAACCATTCAAAATATAGATAGATAGATATACAAATATATATACCATTCAATAGAAAGATAGACACATAGACGTATAATTTGACAGATAAATAAACAAATAATTAAATAGATAGATAGATATATAAATAGATAGATCAATAGATAGACAAAAATATATACATATAGATGGATAAATAAATAGATAGATATATATATGTAAATAAATAGATAGAGAGAAAGATAGAATAATAGATAGATTGTTAGTTAGTTAGACAGCTAGATAGATAGACAGATAGATAGATAGACAGATAGATAGATAGACAGATAGATAGATAGATAGATAGGTAGATATATAGAAATATATATAGAAAGATAGAGAGATAGAATTTTAGATAGATAAATAGATATATAGATCGATAGATAGATACACAGATAAATAGACAGATAGATAAAAAGATATATAGACAGATTATATATATATATATATATGTGTGTGTGTAGATTATTAGCCAGATAGATAGATAGATGGATATATATATATATATATATATATATATATATATATATATATTGATAGACAGATAGATTATTTGAGATATAGATAGAAAGATAGATATACAAATAGATATAGAGATAGATAGATAGATAAATAGACAGATAGATAAATAGAATATTAGACAGATAGATAGATAGCTATACAAATAAATATATAATTAGACAGCTAGATAGACACATAAATAGACAGATTAATAAAAAAATTGATAGATAGTTATATAGATAGATAGATAGATAGCTAGACTGATAGACAGATAGATAGACATATAGATGGACAGATAGATAGAGAGACAAATATACAAATAGATAGACAAATTGATAGAATGATAGACAGATAGATTGGTCGACATTCAAACATACAGATAAACTGACAAATAGATAGATAAACATATAGATATATAGTTTAATAGATATATTGATAGATAGATATATAGAAAAATATATAGACAGATAGATATTATATAGATAGATAGATAGTTTGGCAAACAAATCAAAGATTGATAAATAGATAGATATATAGACAAATAAAATGAGAGAAAGAAATAATATAAGATAAATAGCTAGAAAGATAGATAGACGAATAGATAGAATAATAGATTGACAAATAGATACACTAATAGATAGACATATAAATTAATATACACACCGACAACTAGATTTATAGAACGAATGACAGATAGATGGAGAGAAAGACAAAGACATAAATAGATATACAAAAAGATAGAACGGCAAATAAATAGACAGAAAGATTGAAAGATAGTCAAATAAAACAAACAAACATATATACCGATAAAAGATAGATAGATAGATAGATAGATAGATAGTTTGGTAGATATATTAATAGTTAAATAGATTGAGTGATTGATTGATATAAAAATAGATCGACATATAGATAGATTGATTGATAAATAGATAGATATATAAGTATATTCATATATAAAGAAATACAGTTTAAGAGATAGTTTGCCATATTGATAGACACATTGATAGATAGATTGATATAAACATTGTTATATACATTGAAATATAGATCAACAAACATATAGATAGACAGATTGATTGATTGATTGATTGATATATTGATTGATTGATTGATTGATATATAGATAGACAAATAGATGGATAGATAGATATATAGATAAATAGATAGATAGATAGATAAACATATACATATGCAAATAAAAGATAAATAGATAGATAGTTATAGAGATAGGTAGATAGATAGATAGACATATTGATAGCGAAATAGATAGACACATATATATACAAATATATAGTAACAAAGATAGATAGATAGATAGAATGATACATAGACTAATATATATATATATATAAAGATAGATATATAAATAGATAAACAGGTAGATAGATGGATAGATAGATAAATAAATAAAAAGATAGATAGTTAGACAAATTGATAGGTAGATAAAAGATAGAAAGTTAGTTAGATAGTTAGATAGACACGTATATAAAGAAATAGATAGATATAAAGACAGATAGATAGATAGATTGATTTATAAACATTTAGATTGACACATTGATAGACATATTAATATATAGATTGACAAATCTATAGATAGATTAATATAAAGATTAATAGACAGATTGATATATAGATTTATAGATAGATAGATTTACATATTAAATGATAGACAAATATATATATATAGTTAGATAGATAGATAGGCAGATAAATAAATAGATAGATACATAAATAGATATATAGATAGCTAGATAAAAAATTTTTTAGATATATAGATATATAGATAGAAAGATAGATAGATATATGGTTATATAGTTAGAAAGATTGATAAATAAATAGATAGATAAATAGATAGATCTATCAATTATTATAAAGATAGATGCATAGATAGATAGATTATAGATAGACATATAGATAAATAAAAAATAATCAAATAGATAAATAGATAAAATGATAGATAATTAAAAGGATAGACATGTAGATTGATAGATTGATAGATAAATAGAAAATAGATAGATAGCCAAATAGATATACAAATAGATGGATTGTTTGATAGATAGATATATAAAAAGATAGATCGATAGATGTATTATTACAAAGATAGATAGACAAATATATAGATAGATAGATAGACTAAAAGATAGATAAATAGTTAGATAGACAGATAGAAAAAGAGATATATAGATAGGAAAAAAGATGACAAAAGGATAGAGTGATAGATTGTTAGATAGATTGATTGATTGACAAATAGATAGATAGACAGATAAATAGATAAATAGATAGATAGATGGAAAGATAGATAATTAGACAGATTGATATATAGATATATTGATAGATAGATATATTGAAAGATGGATAAAAAGTTAGATTAATATATAGATAAATACACAGTTATGACGATAGATATATAGATAGATAGACAAATTATTAGATAGATAGATAGATAGATAGACAGACAGATAGATAGATAGATACATAGATAGATAGACAGATTATTAGATTGGTAGATAGACAGATTGATAGACAGATAAATTTAGATATAGATCAATAGATAAATATATAGATAGGTAGTTAGAAAAATAGATAGATTGATACATAGAAAAAAGATAGACACATAGATTGACAGATAAAATGATAGATAGAGAGATAAATGGATACATTTACAATAAGATAGATAGATTGATAGATAAAGAGATAGATGGATACATTTACAATAAAATAGATAGATAGATAGAATGATAAATAGATAGATTGACAGAAAGATAGATAGAAAGCTAAACAAATTAATAGACAAAAAGATAGATAAAAAGATAGACAAATATATAGATAGAACATAGACAAATTGAATGATGGATAGATATATATATATATATATATATATATAGACAGATAGATAGTCACATATATTGACATATAGATAAAAAGATAGATAGATAGATAAAAACATAGGTAGAGAGATAGATAGATTGATTGATAAAAAGATTAATAGACAGATAGATAGATAGATTTGTAAATAGACTGATACACAGTTGGATATACAAATTGATAGAGAGATCAATATATATATAGCTAAGACAAATTAAAAGATAGATAGTAAGATAGATAGATTTATATATAGATAGGTAGATAGATAGATAGATAGATAGATAGACATATAGATAGATAGATAGATAGACATATAGATAGATAGATAGATAGGCATATAGATAGATAGATAAATATAAAAATATATAAACAGATAGATAGATCGATTTTTTGACAAATAGATAGAAAGATAAATAGACAAATATATCGATATATAGATAGATATATAGATAAATAGATTATTGGATATATATATATTAAAAATAGATATACAAACATATAGATAGATAGATAAATAGATAGATAGACAGATATATTGATAGATAGTTAAATAGATAAATAGTCTTATCGATAGATAGATAGATTGAAAGACAGACAGATAGACAGATTTATAGATAGATAGATAGATAGACGGATAATATATAAATAGATAGACATATATATAGTTAGATAGATAGATAGATAGATGATAGACATATAGATAGACTTATAGATAGGCAAATAAATAGGTAGATAGATAGATAGATAGTAAGTTAGTAAGATATATAAATAGATAAATAGATAGAAAGATAGACAGATAAACTGATAGATAGTCAGACAAATAGTTATGAAAAAATGACAATCAGGTAGATAGATAGTTTGGAAGACTAACATTAAGGGAAAATGTTAGACAAACAAATAGATAAACATATAGATAGGTAGAAAAAGAGACAAACATATAGATATAGAGATAGATAAATATATAGATAGATAAATAGTTCGATTGACAGATTGATTAACAAATAGATAGACAGATAGGTAGATTGATTGATAATTAGATAGAAAGATAGAAAGAAAGATAGATAGATTGATTGATTGATAGAAAAATAAATAGATATATAGATACATAGAAAGAAAGATAAATAGATAAATGGGCAGCTAGATAGACTGATAAAAAGACAAAAAGGTATACAGAAAGATTGACAATTTGATATATAAATAGACAGGTAGATAGATAGACAAATAAAGAGATACATACATACATACATATATATATAAATAAATATATACAGAAAGATAATAGAGAAATAGACAAATAGACAGGTAGATAGATAGATATATAAATAGATAGACATACATACATATATATAAATAAATATATAAATAAATAGATACACAAACAAACAGATAGATAAATAGAATGATATATAGATATACAAATAGATAGATAGATAAACAAATAGATAGACATATAGATAGACACATAGAGTGATACATAGATAGTCAGATAGATAGATAGATTGATTGATTGAAAGTCACATAAATAGATAGATAGATAGATTGATTGATTGACATATTAATAGATAGATTAAGAGTCAGAATGATAGATAGAGTGATAAACAGATTGATGCATAGTTTCATATACAAATTTGATTGAGAGATTGATATACATATAGATAGACAAATTGAAAGACAGATACATAAATATATTTTTTGATAGAAAGAAAGAATGATAGATAGATAGTTGATAGAATGATACATAGACAAACATATAGATAGATATATAAATAGATAGGTAGAAAGATAGATATATAGATCGACAAATAAATAGAAAAATAGATGGACAAATAAATACCCAGATAGATACACAGATAGATAGACTGATAGATAGACAAATAATTACTAAGATAGATAGACAGATAGATAATCATATAGATAGATTGATCGATAGACATATACTTATATAGAGAGAAAGGTATATATATAGACAGATAAATACACAGATATATAGACAGATAGATAGAAAGATAGATAAATAGAGAAATAGTCAGACCTCCAAATAGATAGATAATAGACAAATAGATAGATAGTTAGATAGGTAGACAGACAGACAGATATATATATATATATATATATATATATATAGACAAATAGAAAGATAAATAGATAGAAACAAATAGTCAGGTAGATAGGTAGATAGATAGATAGGTAGAAAAATTGATAGATAGATAAATAAATTGATAGACACATAGATAGATACAGTAATAGTTTGATAGACAAATTGATATATAGATTTATAGAGAAATAGGTAGATTTATTGATAAATAAATTGATAGATATAATGATATAAAGATAGACATATAGATAGATAGATAGACAATTAGATAGATAGATAGATAAATAAATAGAAAGATAGATTGATAGATAGTCATATAGATAGAGGAAAGATATATGAAAGATAGACAGAAAGATTTATAGATAGATAGATAGACAACAAATAGATAAATAGATATATAGATAGATAGATAGATAGATAATTAGATACATAGATAGATAGATAAACATATAAATAGATATATAGATAGAAAGACAGACAGACAGATATATTTATAGAAAGATAGATAATTAGATAGATAATTAGATAAATAGATAAATAGATAGATAGATAGACACATAGAATACATATAGATAGAGAGATAGAAAGATAGATTGATAGATTTATTGTTTGATAGGCAAATTATTAGATAGAATAATAGATAGATTTATAGATAGCTTGATAGACAGATTGATACAAAATTTGATATAATAATTGATAGAGAGATTGATAGATAGAAAGATATATAGATTTAAAGATAGGTAGATAGATAGATTGCTAGTTAGATTGATAGACAAATAGACACATAGATAAGTAGATAGATATTTAGATGAATAGATAGAAAAATTTTTAGAAAGATAGAAAGATTGATAGAAAGATAGACAAATAGATATATCAGATAGATAGATAGTCAGACTGATAGATAGATAAATAGATAGATATACAAATAGATAGTCAATTCGACATATAGATAGATGCATAGATCGATAGATACATAGATAGATAGATACAAAGATAGTCATATAAATAGATAGATAGATGGATAAAATACATAAAGATAGATAAATATATCAATTGGTAGATAAATAGATAGATAGATAGACAGATAAATATTTAGTTAGATAGATAGATAGATAGATAGTCACATAGATAGAAAGATCGAAAGACAAATACATAGATAAATACATCGACAAATAGATAGACAAATAGGTAGATAGATTGATAGATAAATAGATAAATAGATAAAATGATTGATTGATAGATAAATAGATAGATAAACATACAAATATTTATGCAGGCAAATTGTCAAGTAGATAGATAGTTAGGCAGATTGACAATTAGAAAGACTAATAGATATTCAGATAGATAGATAGATAAATAGATAGACAACCAGATACACAGACAGATAGACAGTTAGACTAACTGACAAATAGATAGATAGATAGTCAGACAGATAGATAGTCAGACAGACAAATAGATAAATAAATATTTTGACAAACAGATTGATAGATACATTGATAGACAAATAGGTAGATTAGTTGATAAATAGATTGATATAATGAAAGATAGATAGGTAGATAGATAAATAAATATACAAATAGATAGATAAATAGATAGATTGATTGATTGATATATAGATACGCATATAAATAAATATATAGATAGATAGACAGATAGACACCTAGATAGTCAGATAGATAGATAGAAAGATAGATATACCAATAGATAGACATATATATGGACCGTTATATATTCATATTGATAGAAACATTGATAGATTGATTGATATATAGATTTATAGATAGATTGATAGACAAATTGATATATAGATTAATAGAAAGATATATATATATATATATATATATATATATATATATATAAGATAGATAGATAAATAGATAGATAGACAGATAGAATGAAAGAAAGAAAGATAGTTAGTTAGATAGATAAATTTTAGAAAGATCGATAGATAGATAGATAGATAGATAGACAGATTTATAGATAGATATATAGATAGATATATAGAGAGATAGATAGATAAATTAAAATATAAATAGATATTAATATTGATTGAGAGATAGATAGATAGACAAATAGATAGATAGCAATAGATAGATAGACAGATTGATTGATTGATTGATAAATAGATAGATAGATATATAGAGAGACAGATAGATAGACATACTGATTGGTTGATTGATTGTTATATAAATAGAATAGATAGATAGATAAAAAAATAGATAAATAGTCAAATAGATAGATATATAGATCTATAAATATATAGATATCCATATAGATAGATAGACAGATAGATAGATACATAGATAAATAGATATATAGATAGATAGACACATACACTATAAGAAATTATCTATTTATCTACGAAAATTTCCTATGCAAATAATCCCTATCTAATTTCAAAGGGATTAGCTAGGGAATAGCAATATATGTTTGATTTTATATCGAATGAATAATTTGTGATGGATATTTGATGGAATAGTGATAAAAATTTTTGATGGAAAAATATCTTTAGCCAATATTGTCTTAGATTTTTGTACAAAGGTTGGCGCCAAATTTATCAGCGAATTTATTGATGGGTTTTTCCTAGCTAATTAGCTCTAGAAAATATCCCTCACTAAATAATTATCTTGAAATTTATTTTTAGAATTTAATATTGATAGACATGCTTTTAAATTTTAAAAATCAGAGGCTGGTGTTGTGAATTCTGGATATAGATTTTTATAAATTTTCATATGCCAGCATTGAGAATGATGACTATTTAATTAAACCAGTGGTCATTATTCACAATGTTAGTATTTGAATTTCAAAAAATTATTAAATACTGACTTTAGGAATGACTGCTATTTAATTAAATCAATGGTCGTCATTCTCAATGCCAACTATTGAATTTAAAAATTTTCAAATACTGGCATTGGGAATGATGGCTATTTAATTAAACTGATATCTGTCATTTAGAACACTGGCTTTTCAACGAGTTTATCCCTATCTGATCTTCTTCTCCCTTCCTCCATTTTCTTTTCTTCATTTTCACCTAACCCCCTAAATTTTTCCGCCATTTATTCCACCAGTGGCCTCCTCCTCTCCACCAAACCCTATAGCTGCAAACAATTCAGCATTTGCATATTATATAGAAATCTTTATCAATCTTTTAATTATCCACATCTCAAGTGCAAAAAATTAAATTATAGGATACATAGATTCTATTGTATCCAACTAAAAAAATTACAAAATAAATTAAAACCATATCTGAAGCTAACACACACACACATGAGTTCTAATTATCCAACAAATACATAAGCATGCTAAACATCAAATCATATATATGATGCAGAATTGACAATCTTCTCCCATGTCCCACAAAAAGAGTTGCAGGTGCCTCCAGCCTTTTTTTGTGCATAGTCAACAAGTGCTCTCACAATCTAATCCCATGTATGAACGATCTCTCGGAGATATTGGTTGTGGGAGGCATCATGCCGAGTCGCACAAACTTAATTTCACCTTGGCAACAAAATATGTACCCTCCTTTCTATTTCAATCAAAATACACAAAACATCACATGCAACAAAAAATAGATAAGCATATTTATTTAAAAGACTTGAAGAAGATAAATTTAACACACACACAACTTTAGTAGGAATTGTGTCCAAGATGATCAGAGAATATTTTGGATAATCAGAAGGAACAATCACTTTTAGAGGAATTATGTCAATATGGGGGTAGGGAAGGTGATGTGTCAATTTGAGTGTTTATGTAAGGTGATATGCAGGTTTGTGGGGGTATAAACATTTTAGATGAGGGGTAAAAAGTAGGCATTGTCGACTCGAAGTGTACCTAAACCACTCTCACTATCTAAATCATGACCTAACCTACCATCTCGAGCATGACTTTGTGATCAATTCCTGCTCTCTCTCTCTCTCTCTACATCGAATGGGATTCATACGTGATAGTGTTGATGACAATGGAGATCTAATAAATGGTTCATGTGATGTCGAAGGTTCCTTAGTGTACCCAGCGATATGATGGTCTTCACTAATCTGGTTTAACACCGATCGGGCAATATGATGTATGTCTTATAAAGCACCAAGGGTATCAACATGAGAGTGAATAGCTATATCAACCATAGTGGCAATCTGAGTGAACCAAAGAAAGAATTATAATTACATAATCTAATTATTAAAAATTAGGTAAAATATTTTAGAAACACATGACTCTAACTAACCAAAAGATCCATACTACTGGCTATTGTATGGAACCCCATATCATCCCTATGAAGTAATGGTGCCATAAAACATCATGTAATATGATGATATCACTGCATGTATGGATAATGAAAGTCCATTAAACCTACCATAGGGGGTGAAGTGATAATCCAAGCCTCTCGTGTCTCCTATAATTCTATGTATGTTGCTTGATACATCACCCAATCACACTGGTATCATCTATGTGCATCCATTGCATGCTATTGTTCCTCGTATGAGCAAGCTGGATGTATCTCTTGAATCATTCCAAACTGGATGATGCCACTCAACAATCTTGAAACAAATAAGTTGTGACATCATCTGCTAGATCTCCTGATTAGCTAAGCAGATATATGGGAGCTAATCAAGTAACTCTCCCACGTATAGTTGCCATGACACCTACATGTGAACACATAATATCAATAAATTTTACATTAATATGAATATAATTAATATAGGACCATATAATTTTACATAAACATTACTTGATCAGGAGTCTGTGCATCTAGTTGATCTCGGTTTAGGGGGAGTACACCCGATGGGTTATGCACCCATGTCAAAGGTACTCTTCATCTACACCATAGTGAAAGAGCTAGCTCTACCTCTGGCTTTGCTAGAGATTGAGCTGGTAATCCATTATGAATAGCCTCAGGTAGGTCACCATCCCTGAAATTGACATCAGTATTGTGTAAGGCATGAGTGGGTGGTGATGCTATATCTGCATGTGGTTGCCGAAAATTGGGTCGCCCGACGTGAAGTCTCTCCCAAGACAATAGCTGAATACAAAATTATGAGAAAGTGGGTCATAATATTGTAGTTTTTATATTGTGTTAAGAAAAATATGATAAATCATCCATACATAACAATACACATTCTCATTTATTACATACCTATATGAGTGTAATACAATTGCTAATACCATGGCTATGATTTAAGCTAGCTCGACATAACTCATGGTATGTATGTGCTAGTACTGCACCACCCCAACTATATATCGTAGTATCCATCAAATCTCAAAGTAGTGAGAGAAAGAATATGAGAACATGCACACCCTTCTTGTCCACAAACAAGAAGGATCCAATAAGCACTAAGATGAACCCACATGCACAACGCTCTAATGTGACTTCATCTGCAACAAAGAGATACTGGCTCTTCTGATAGCATCGGTGGATGAGATGATACCGAGCAAATCCACGCAGAACATCGCCACATCGAACACATATGTGCCAGTGACTGCTGGGTCATGGATACGAAGACCAAGGAGGATGGTGACATCTTATAAGATAATCATCATCTCCCCTACTAGCACATGAAACGTGTGTATCTCGGGCCACCATCTCTTGATGAGTGAGGTGATAAGTGGCCAATCAATTGCAATGTGGCCCAAATGATATATACCATAAAATCCAACCCTAATAATGTATGGCTGAATCCAAATATCCATCCTCCACATAGTCATGAAGGCTCTCATCTATTATCGAGGGTAGAAGATCTTCTGAAGCTTTAAGCAACGAAACAACCAAATTTAATGATTATATATAAATTACATGTTAAAACTACTAATAGTAATTTCTAATTAATAAATTATGTACCTACTCTGTATCTACTAAGTGTGATCGGTGTCTATCTTGCAATACCAAGATAGATGTATCTGACAGATCAACATCATGAAACCCCCTAGCCATATCTATAAGATATAACTAATCTAGAATAATTTTCAATCATGGTTGTCAATATTAATCACAATGTTAATTTATAATACACATAGAATAAAAATGTTTCATTCAATAGAATAAGTCTGATACAAGACAACAACAAAATATTCAAGGCCTCATTTATAAAAAATTAATATTAGTACATAAGTCTTATACCGAATAACAACGAAAAAGTGAGGCCTCTTTTACAAATAAACAACTAAACTTGATTTCTATTCTTACAAGACCACTGATTGTGACCCTATTGTTTACACAACCTACATTTTATCTTAGATTTCTCTTCTTTAATGTCCATTTTATTATGCAAACGGATTGATTTAGGATAGCCATTGACTTTGTCATTTCATTGACATATGAGCTATAATCATTGGACCATCAAAAAAAAGTCATTCATCTTCTTTGAATATGGGATAAAACAAGATTTCCCATGTGTCATAGTAGGACTACGTAGTATAGTAGTCTTGAACAAATAACTGAAAATCAACACATTGATGCTGAAATGTTGCTATGATATGGCTGCTTGGAAATCCATATATCAGTGTCTTACCACATGTGCATTTCTTGTCATTTATGCTGAGGTCTTTTGGACCTTACATGAAAATATGCCCTATATGTAATCGTAAAAAACAATTTCTATTAATTCAGCCTTAACCACATGTCCTTGAATCCGAGTATCAACATATGGTGTGAACTGCTCATCTGATGCCAATCTATTAGCACCTTGTTCCCTTCTTGCAGCAAAGTAATTGCTAAGGCAAGAAAATATTAACTGAACTAATATAGTGATTGGTAAGCTATAAGCCCCTTTATATTCACTATTAAATACCTTTGACATATTGGTTGTCATTATTCCATATTTTCGACTTCCATCATGTGAATGTACCCATAACGGAAGAGGGATCACCTCTAACCATTGTCGTGCTTCAGAATTAATTCTCCCAATTGTAGCCATATGCCTATTCATCTTCCATGTTGTTGTCACAACATCTACTTTGCAGACCAAAATCTATTTATCTTTGAAGCTGGTCATAAAATTTCTTGCAAGATGATGCATATAGATCTCGTGATAACCATATGGTACATCCCAATTAAGATAATGATCACTCATATCTACTATAATACTTGGTGTCTATCAAATATAACACAAATCCATGTCTATTAAGTTACTCTATTTCTGATACATGCCATGAAAATTCCCCAACTATCAATATTCTCACCTTCTATGATAGCAAATGTCAATGTAAATAACTAATTATTTCTGTCACATCTCATAGCAATCAACAATGTCCCTTCATACTTCTCATACAAATGTGTACCATTAATACTTAGTATAGAATGATAATTTTGCGAACCCTTCAATAGATGGCTTGAATGACCACAACACGCACTGATATGTTTCATTGTTTGACACAATATGAGAGATGGTTTTCCAAATAACAACACATCCAGGATTGGCTTATTCTATGGCCGAATAAGTGTCTAAATGCCTTATACTTCCCATCCAATGCTTTTTTATATGAAATTTTATATCTCCATTTCTCCATCATGATTGCTTGAATAATAGCAGGAGAGAATATAAATTGTGCCATAATTATAGATTCTATATGAGTAGCAACCAACTTTGACTCTAGTTGATGATGGTCTCGGTTTAAAAATAGATTTACACAAGTATGCGACCCTTTATATTTGTTGATCACAAATAAGTTAATATCTTTTACAACCATGGCATGCAACTTTTATTGATACTGATATACTTCGGCCTTCTTACATCTTAAAACTAAAAATTTTTTTGAGGAGGCAACTACAACAAACTCATGGTGTACTCATATTAAGTAAATCTTTGTAGCCTTTTACAATTTGGATTTAGAATTAAAAACTTACCCAACTACAAATTCACCATTCACATATGAAAATTTTTAAAATTTAATATCCGGCATTGAGAACGATGGCCATTGGTTTAATTAAATAGTCATCGTTCCTATCGCCAGCAATTGAAAATATTTAAAATTTAAATGCTGGCATTGTGAACGATGACCATTAGTTTAATTAAATAGCTGTTGTTCCCAATGGTGGCATTTGAAAATTTTTAAAATTTATTAGCTGTCATTCACAATGTTGGCCTCTAATTTTTAAAATTTAACAGTGTGGAAATGGCCATCATTGTGAATGACGGCCATTTCCACGATGTTTCCAGACACACTAAGTTGGTAATATTTTTCAAACTAACTTTATATTTTATATTTTTTATTTAAAATGCATTATTTCTATACAAAACTCCATAAATTAGGTTATAGATATTTAAAAATTAGAAATAGGTTTATGAACCTTTATGTACAAGACCATAAACCATGAAAAACAATTTAACACCTCAACTTTCATTAAAGTTTGCATACATACATCATAAATACTAAGCTTAGTTGAGAAAAAATTGAAATTAGTTTTATATAAAATTTTTATGATTGCTAGCTGATCACAAATAATGAATAAGATGAAATATCAGTATTATCTTAAATCTTATTGTTTAAATTATCGTTTAACACAATATGTTTTATTTATTTATGAACAATTTAATTTAAAGCAACTCATATATTTTCTGGTCTATGATTCATAAGAGTTTACAAGTGATGGAAGTTTTGACTATTTATTGTGCTTGTGTTAGAAATGCTATTTTGGGTTAAGCCAAAATATTTATTTATTTATTTAACAATTAAGTAAGGCAAAACTAATATCTCAGAGAGTTTGGTTGCTCACATTGATTTAGTAAGGCCAAAAATATTCAACTTAGATCTTTGTTGCTTAGTTTCCAGGTGAATACCAACTCAGGTTTTGCTACTTGAATTGTCAAGTTAACTTTGTTTAATGTTAAAATATAATAAATTTTTATTTTATCAAGAGATAAAATCTAAAAATTATATTTTAAAAATTATAAAAATTATTAATCATTTGCTTAAAAAGTATATCCAACTCCAATTATAATACTCATATAATCAAGAATATTCATAATTAGTGAAAGAATTATTGAGTTTTGCTATTCTTTCACACATTCAAATCAATATATGTGTAACTAAAAGAATAGTGATGTGCAATATGATGCTATACTAATGCTTGTTTCTCGTGCTATACAAATCATTTAATTTGTTATTTGAAAACTTTACAAAAAATACAGTAGATTCTAAATTATTTTAAAGTTTCAAAATATTATAAATTATAATTAACATTCAAATTATTAAAAATTAAAATTTACCCCCAATTAACAATCCAAATTATAAGATATTAAAATTAACTTCCAATTAACAGTCCAAATTAAAATAAATTACAAGTCCATGCTAACAAATAAATAAGAATTAAAACACATGAGTGTTCTATTTGTGTTTATTGTATAATAGTGATAAAATCAAATTCATTAAATTTGATATTGTTCATGTTTTTTTACAACTCCTTAATTTTGATAAAAATAAGTAAAAAATTAGTTTTTTCCATGTAAAAAAAATCATCCTAAATTAAATATAAAATATGAGTTACTCAGGTGATGCTGATTAGTAAACTCTTTTTTTTTTTGCTAGTTTAATATTGTTTGAAAATATTTTGATATTGCTGTTAGATGTTATTAGATGTAGGGAATATTATGTTATGGTGCATTAAAATAATATTTTTTAAAAAATTACCTAAATAAGTACAAATTCATATTAAAAAATATATCAAAATAAAAGATTTCAACTTTCTGGTAAACTCAAAAAATACTTTTATTCTTCTTGCATATTTCATGATTTGAAAAAAATAAAAAAATAAAAAAATAAAAAAATAAAAACAAAAAATATATATTCAAAAACACTATAGCATGAGAGGTATATTGTTTTGTAAAATAGTATGCTCGATTTGTAACGATATAAATTTTATATAAATATTAAAAACACATAACATTATATATTAATATTTATATATTTATATAATCTTATGACATTATATATAAATGTTTATACTTTAATATTTATAAACGTATAACATTATATATAAACATTGATATGTTTATATAAACATATAAAATTATTTATAAATATTTATACATATGTGTTGATGTTTATTAATATTTATACAACATTTACATAATACTATCCATTTATATTATTGTTTATATAACATTTATATAACATATAAAATGGTTATACACATTTATAAACATTTATATAACATATAAATTTTTATTTAACTATATAATATTTATAATGTGTATATAAATGTGATATATAAACTATATAGTATATATAAAAGTGTTACATGTGTGTGTGTGTGTGTGTGTGTGTAATATTTATAAAAATATTGTAAACACAGCATTATATCTTTTCACTTAAACATTTATATAATCATTTTCCATTATATATAAAAGTTTATACATTAATATAAATGTGTAACTGTGAGAATAGTGATGTGCAATATGATGCTTTTATGCATACACAAGAGATTATCTTTATAATGTATATATTATATGAAAAAATGATATATCATAGAAAAATATTAGTAGTTTTATCTATGAATGAAGCTGATAGTATTATTGGGTATTGAGAAAGATAATTCAATTATCATTGTCATTTAGGAGTCATTATAGAGCTCCTCTATAGTGATGTTTACTTTAAAGAAGTAAACAAATCTTTTTTAAAATTTTGTTGTTGATACTTCTCATGTGTTATGTATTATAGTTTTCATAACTCATTTTTTTACTTTGATGTATGATTATTAATTCAGAAGTTAATAATCATTGTATAGAAAATTATTATTTGCTTACTATTTTGTTCTCGTTTTTTAAAAATATTGAAATAGCTACTAAAAATTTATATAAAATAATTTGTTATTAAAAATATACAAGTTGAAATTTGGTTGCTTTTGTATTTTTTTGTATTTTTGGATTTATGTGTAGTCTTATTTTTTTGAGTTATATTTTAAGTAATTAATTTTTAATTTTATTTTTTTGGATAATGTTAATATTATGTATTTTTATTTTTATGGTCAGATATATTATTAGTTATTTGAATATTATTGATATGTTACTTATTCATTATTTACTTGGTTATTTATTTTTTGTTTAATTGAGATGTTATAAATTTTGTATGATTATATATTTATACAATTTATCAATGGTTTTATGAAATAATATATTTTTTAATAAATGAAATAATATGAAATTTTAATTACCAATTAATAATGTTCATGGTTATTAGTATTATTATTTATTTTCTCGATTGTTATAACCATAAATTATTTTTTTTATTTCTGAAATTTAATTAATTAATTTATAAATAATATTATACAAAATAACCATAAAAACTTCATATACTATTAACCATAAATTTATTTATTTATGAAATATAATTAATGATTAAATATAATATAATTTTGTTTTCTAATATTTTTTATCTCTAACCCATCTCTCCCCCATCTGGCCGTCTCTACGTAATTAGGTTAGTTCACTTCCTGAAAAACCTTCAACTATTAGAACACACTACCATTCTAACATTGTTTCCAAGAACCGTACCAAACAAAGAACATCTCTCAAAACACATAGTCATCGCAACATTATTTCAAAGAACCGCATCAAACAAAGAACATCTCTCTCTCTCTCACTGTGTTTTTTTTGTTAATCATCATTATAATTTAATGAGAAATTAAAAATGAGTTTTGCAAATTTAAAATTGGTAGTGAGCTAAATGGTGCTTTTTTTGATGAGTTCTTGTGTATTAATGATAAATTGGTAGTTTGAACTTTTTTTCTTTTAATGATTATTTTTTTTTAAGTTTTATGGATTTCAAATCAACCAAAAAGTATGCTAGCTCTAAAATTCGAAGAATAGTAAAAGAGGATGAAGAAAATAATAACAAGAGGAGAAGAAGAGCAAGGTACTATAATTTTTTAAATTAAAATTATCTTATATTTTAATTTTTGTTTTTTATATTTTAAAAATTTTTGTTTTGTAGAGACGATGAATATGAAGAACCTGTGGAAATTTATCTACTAGATAGGTTTCTATGGTTATATTGTGAAACTCTTAAATTTTTCTCAAAGAAGAAGGTAAAACTTAACCATAACCTTTAATTTTGTTGTCATTGCAAATGTTGACAGTTTGTTGAGGTTGTAATTTTTGTTGGTGGATGTTTATGAAATAATTCTATTTATTCTTTTTTCTTAATAAATCATATTTTCTGGTTTTTAATTAGGTACCCAATAAATTTTATAGTTATTATATTTTATTATTATTGTAAATGCTTTCATTATTTAATTGGCCCAATATTAATTTTTGTTTAATAGTACTATTGAAAAAAATTCACTACACTAAGTCTTTATTATATCTATCTAATATTGGCATGTAGAATCAAATCACACGTGATGGAGAAATGGGGGGTGTATAAGACTAAGAACCCATGTCAGACTATACATTATTGTAAGCAGGGGAACAAACATTGTATAGAAGTTTCTCAATGTATTTTCTTAGATACCATACATTCACAAAGCACACTGGCCATGCATGGTGACCTATCTCATGTATACATTTATAAAAAGTAATTATTCCATCATTATATAAGGTTCACATGAGTAATATGATAGATAATTTGATTAGTAATAGAGTACAGCCTTTTGTTTTAAAAAAATGTGCATATAGTATATATATCAAAAGTAATAGACTTGTGGTGCATGTTAAGTTGCTTATATAGTTCAATCTATGTTTGCTTACATGCACATTATTTATTGTTTACAATGAAACATGTGGACTAATATCCTTCTGTACACAAAAAACATACCAATTTCTTCGTCACAGATACAAAAAATTAGAAATTATCAAAAATAAAAGTGTAGAACTAAATGAAAAAAAAAATCAAACAAGATGAAACACGTCATTTAATAATGAATTTCAAATTTTTGACAATGATCTAATGTTGATTCTGAGATTATTATAGAGAATCAATATATCAAAGAAAAGTTGTTTAATTATAATTGTTCATTGGATCTAAATCTCCAAATGAAGAATTATCTTTAATATTGGTGTGATATTTTATTTTTAATGTTATTCTAGTAGTATAATTTTTGTTAAATTCAACAATTAGCAATAAAAAAATAATGATAAACAAAAATCAAAAAATATCATTAATGCATAATATGAAACTTTTAATATATGATACTCTTGATATATCATATGTTTTCCTTTTATTTTCTTTTTTCTTTTCAGCTATTTTAGATTTAGCATATATTAATAAATATTTATGTGCATTTGATGATACTCTTGATATATGACACACACACACACACACACAGATATGTATTTATAGTTTTTTGTTTGAATTTATGTGTATCATTGTATTTTTTGTCGTTTATATATCTGTAATGTTTTGTTTTGGTGTAACATTATAATATGAGTATATTAAATGATTTTATAATTTTTTTTCAATTATAGCTATTTTTTGTTTGATGAAATTAATTAACTTGTTTTATAATATTTTAAAAAAAGTGATGTGCCCATTTGGTTTATTTGCTCATTGACTATTTGGGCATTATGAAAAATAGCCATCATGAGCTGCACTTGCCAAAATGTAGATTTTCTTTAATCTTTTCTTTGATAAAATAATACTTTTATGTGATTAGACAGCTAATAAAAGATTAGATTGGAAATTTCATATTATGTGAGCTAACAACCATCATAAAAAATTAAATTTGGCATTTCAATACAAAAAATTAATATCTCAATTAAAGATCTAATTTGAAAAGTACATAAGTGATAGTCATATCTATAATTTTTGCTAAATTAATAAGTTATCATCCTTCTTATCCTATAAATTTGAATTGATGTGTATGTAAATAATCTTTAAGTAAATTACTTAAATATTAGGATAAATTTCTATTTCACTGCTATTTTTTTGGCAGGTCTTTAGTTCATAAGATTGTGTGTCCTTAGTATGCTACTTTAATTAACTATTTATTTATGCATTTCTTTGGCTTTACTCTTTGTATTTCAGTCATGTGTCTTTATAATATAAAGCTTTAGTTTTACTTAATGTAGGATATGACTGGATTACTATAAGCGTTGTAGTCAACTAGTTTTGCTTAATTCTTATTCTTCTTAGCTTAGTTAGTTTACTTTAGCAAATTGTATTTTAATTGCAGTTTTCCTCAAAATATATTAATGTTAATGTATGTGAATTATTCATCTGTAATTATTCATATCTCTAATCAGCCCATTTTTGTAATGCTAGGAATCTGTAATTGCAAGCTTCTTCACATCTATGTTTTCTAGTTTAATACTTTGTATGATATGTTTTTTTGTCCATATCTGTTATTATTCATGTTTGAATTCTTCATTAATTGATTTACCAAAAGTTATTGGAATTGGATCATCATTCCATTTATTTTTTCTCTCTTATTTATTTTTATATTCAAAGATTGAGTTGAATCATAGTTAAAATTTTGATCTTTGATCTTCATTGAGAAGTGAAAAGCTTACTTATTCACACGTGCAAATCTTTTCTTTTTTGCGTCCCTTTCTTGCACTACAAAATATCCCAAATAGCTAGGGATAATTCCTTAGTTAAATGGAGATTTTCTATCCTTAAGTGGGATATAGCGATGGATTAACAATGGAAGCTTTCCCAATCTAAAGTGCTCGTTGCTAAAAATTAGCGAAATAAAGAGTACGTTGCTAAAAAATTTTAGAGACAGAAATATTTCTAGCTAAAATAATAATTTCTCTAGCTAAATTAATAAGCTAGAGTTGCCATCGCTAAACGGATATAACAATGGAAGCTTTCCCAATATAAAATGCTCGTCACTAAAAATTAGTAAGGAAGATATTCCTTAGCAAAATAAATTTAACAATGGAAAAATCTCTAGCTAAAATAATAATTTCTCTATCTAAAATAGTAAGGGAAAAATCCCTAGCTAAATTTGCAAGGGAAAATTCCCTAGCTATTTTCATTCCAAAACTATTTTCAGAATTTTATTGTTTTTTTTCGAATTATTTATTTAAATAATTTAATATTTTTATATTAAAGTAAATTAAGACATTAACTATAAATAATAATTTATAATTAATAAAAAATAAAATCATTTAATAAATTATTATGATTCAATATTTTACATAATTCAACAAAAACATAACAAAATTTTATTACATCATATTCATCAATATATTTACCAACAGTGCATAAAGTATAATCTATCTGTGCATTGACGTTGCTTTCTCTTCCTCGTCTCCTCTGATCACCATATTTCTACTGCTACAAAGATGTCTGAGTCACGGTGCATCATTTCTAGTAAAAAATCTCTTTACTTATAAAAGCTTCGTACGGGGAACAATGCGATACCATATCTATACGATATTTAAACCAGCCAATCAAACCAAAATAAATAAATAAATAAATATATGTTTTGATAAATATATAATACTACAATATAGATGTACATATATATTACAATGTATATGTACATATATACTAGCATTTCACTAGTTAGATATATTACTGCAATCTATGTACATATAAACTATAGTATTATATGTACATATATACTGTGTACATATATACTCAGTATATATGTACATATATAATGTAGTGTATATGTATATACTGGTATATATGTACATGTACATATATACTGGTATATATATATATACAAGTATTTATATGTACATATATACTTAGTATATGTACATATACACTACAATATATATGTACCTATAAATGTGTATACATATACAATGTAGTGTATATGTATACACTAGTATATTTGTATATGAATATATAAACTGGTATATATGTACAAGTATTTATATTTATATATATACTTAGTATATGTACATATACACTACAGTGTATATGTACATATATGTGTATACATATACACTAGAGTATATATGTACATATATAAGTACATGTATGTACATATACACTACAGTGTATATGTACAAGTATGTACATATATACTAGTAAATACTTGTACATATATACCAGTATATATGTACATATACTAAGCATCTATATATACAGATAAATATGTACATATACTATAGTGTATATTTACATATACACATATACTGGTAAATACTTGTACATATATACTAGTATATATGTACATATACATATATATAGGTATTAATGTACAAGTATGTACATTAAAGTAAAGCGTAAAAACCTATTATGGAGCATGAACATCAAACAATTATATATTCTATAATAAGAATAAAAAAAATGAACAAACACCTTAACTAGGGCTACAAAAATCATCTTTGTTTATTTGAAATTGCATCGAACTTGGAAACACAAGGCACAAAAAATTTGCAATAAGATTGTACAAGATAAAAGTTCAATACATATACATATATATAGTGCATAAAATATAATCTATCCATTAAATTGACGTTGCTTTCTGTCCCCGAGTTCCTCTGGTCATCATCTTTCTACTACGACAAAGCTGTCCTAGTCGCGGCATGTAATGTCTAGTAAAAAAGTCCTTCGCTTATAGAATTTTCGTATGGGGAACAATGCCATACCATATCCGTATGAAATTTAAACTAGTCAATCAAATCAAAATAAAAAAATTAATAAATGTATGCTTTGATAAATATTTAATACTACAGTATATAGGTACATATATACTAGCATTTCACTAGTTACATATATTACTATAGTATATGTACATATATACTATAATATTATACGTACATATGTACTAAGTACATGTATACTCAGTATACATGTACATATAATGCTGCAGTATTATATGTACATATATTGCAGTATGTATGTAGATATACTAAACATCATTTCACTTGGTTCTTGTGTTCTCATTATTCTTACCTTTTTGTATGGTTTTGATTGGTGCACTGGAAGAGACATGCTCCCTTCATTTAGCAATAGCATGATATCCTTTCACCTTTAGCGTGCTAATTAATTCTATGAATCATTATGTAGATTCTGCAAACAAATTGCCTAGATATTCACAATATTTTATCTTTGCATATTCATCTGTAAGTGATTTTATTTAATTAATAGTATTATTTGTAGTCATTGTAAGTTTCATTTAGAATTATGATTGAGCATAATTCTTTGTAAATATAACAAGGAAAATTTAGTTCAAATCGTCAGTGGATGTATAAAAGGTTTATGAATAGAATTTTGAATAAAGATTTTTTGAGTGGGCTAGAAACTTTCTTCAACTTTGCTTGTAGTGAATTGGATGGATCTACAGAGATAAAAGTAAGTGTCCATGTAATAATCACAAGTGTCAGAATATGCCTTTTCATGATGTAAACATTATTCGATACCATCTGGCTAAATATGGCTTTGTACCAAATTATTTTGTTTGGATTTATCAAGGAGAAAGTACAATGATTGTGAACATTGACCCAAATGAGAGTACTGAATCCTATGTATGTAATGAAGAACCTTTAAACACATACCATAGAATGGTCAAGGAAGCTACTGGTGCTGACTTCAATAGAAATTACATGGATGAACCACCTAATTGTGAAGCTCAGAAATTTTATGATATGCATAAAGCTGTAGATAATAGGTTGTGGCCTGGTTGTAACTCATATTCGCAATTATCACTTGTGGATCAATTTTTGAGTATGAAGTCTGAAATTAATATATCTGAGAAATTATTTGATTAGGTAACAGAAGTGATAAAAGTGATTATTCTGTATAATAATTTGGTAACTAACAACTTTTACAGCAATAATAAGTTACTACGAGGTATGGGTCTACCAGTGAAAAAATTTGATTGTTGTTTCAATGGATGTTTGTTATATTGGTGAGGTGATATGGATTTAATTAGCTATAAGATTTGTGATCATTCTCATTTTAAGAAGGCATCTCGTGTTGTAGAAATATGACAGAAGATGAAAGTTGCATTTAAGAAGTTGTATTACTCCCTTTTAATTCATTGATTACAGAGATTATATGCATTAAATACTATAGCAAATGTTATGAGGTGGCATTCTGAGCATGAGATTGAATAAAGGGTGATGCGTCATCCATCAAATTCACTTGCTTGGAAGCAATTTTATCATATAGATCAAAATTTTGCTGTTGAAAGTCAAAATGTGAGATTGGGTATCTACGCTGATGGTTTTCAGCCATTTGGCCAGTCTAAACAACACTAAACTACATGGCCAGTGATAGTGACACCTTACAATTTTTCTCCATGGTTGTGTTTGAGGAAGCAATATAAGTTTCCATCAATATTGGTTCCAGGGCCAAAAAATTTCAAAGACATGGATATTTTCTCATAGTCTAATATAGTAGAGTTAAATCGTTTATGGAATATTGGCATGAATACATATTACATCTCAGAGAAGCAAATTTTTACTATGAAAAGGCCCTTATATAGATTGTAAGTGATTTTCCTACATATTCAATATTATTGGGATGGAATACTACAGGATGATTAGTAGGCCCGTATTGCACGGACAAGTCTGATGCTTTTACTCTCAAATTTAGTAGTAAACATTCATCATTTGATAACCATCATAAGTTTCTACCTACAAATCATTCATTACATAAAAATAGAATCTATTTCAAAAAAATAAAATAGTGAAGATAGTTCCACCAACTGTTCGTTCAAGAGATGATATCTTGACAGAGATTTAGAGTTTGGGTTTGAAAAAGTAACTTAAATAGACACTACAAGAACTAATGGACCAATATGAAAAACATTTGGCAGGAGAAAACACAATTTTTTTTGGGGTTTTCCCTATTAGAGGTTCAATTTAATTCGTAATAACTTGGATGTAATGCATATTGAAAAAAATATGTTTGATATTGTTTTCAACACTGTATTGAATGTAGGTAGAAAAATAAAAGACCCTTTAAAATAAAGACAAGAGTTAATTGATTACTGTCAGCATTCTAAATCGAAACATAATGAGGCTACAAGAAAATATCCTAAAGCATGTTACACACTTGATAAGAAGGCAAAACAGAGATTATGATAATGGGTTAAAATTTTGAAATTCCTTGATGGATATGTGTCAAATATGGGCAGATGTGTAGATATGAACAAGCTTAAGTTATTTGGAATAGAAAGTCATGACTATCATGTATTTATGTAGAGATTAATACCAATTATTTTTTGTGAAATACTCTTCCTAAATGTTTGGAAGGTCCTTACAGAACATAATCTGTTCTTCAAATAGCTAACCACAACCACAATCAAAAAAGATGATATGGTGAGACTGGAGAATGACATACCGCTCATTCTTTTTAAGCTTGATTAGATATTCCAACTAAGCTTTTTTGACTCATGGAGCATTTGCCGGTCCATTTGGCTTATGAAGCAAGGATAGCTGGGCTAGTGAAATACAGGCTGATGTATCATTTTGAGAGATAAATAAATATAAATAGCTATGTTTTATTCTTTCTATCATAAATTAATATTGTAATTTATTTTATTGAAACCAAACATAATGGTTGTAGGTATCTTCATAATTTGAAATTAAATGTTAGAAACAAGGAAAAAGTTGAAGGTTCCATTTGCAATGCATATTTAGTAGAAGAATTATCATCTTTTTGTTCTAATCATTTTGAGGACCATGTCAATACAAAGAATCAAAATATGTCTCGGAATGATAAAGGTCAAGTGATGGTAGAAGAGCACAACTTATATATATTCAAACACCCTAGAAAAGTATTTGGAAGAGTAATGAAAATATGTATGAAAGATGATGAGTACAAAGTAACTTGGAGCTACATTTTACTTAATTGTGAAGAGGTTGCACCATATATTGAGCATGTATACACAAAATGGTTGCAGGTTTAATCAAATGATAATTTTGTCCTAAATAGGAATAATTAAAAATTGATATCCATTGTTCTCCCTCTATTTATATTTGTGCATTGTTAATGTTGAGCAGTTATAACATTAGCAACAAACCATTCCTATGCATGAGGTCGATTCTATACTAGAAAAAAAATTTGTGAATTGGTTTGAGAACAATTTGAGAATTATTGAACCTTAATTTTTTGAATAATTTGATTTTTTAGTATCTGATATTTTTTAACATTATTTGTTGAATTTTTGAAACAGACAAATGATCCTTCAAATAGAGATTCCAACATATTCACGCAGAATCTAAGTAAAGGCCCATTTAGATATGTGATAACCTATCCTAGGTATTTTGTCAATGGATATAAATTTCACACAATAGGACACGGTTCTTCTAAAACAACTATTAATAGTGGTGTATGCATTAAAGGCTCAAGTTATAGTGTAGATGATATCGATTATTATGGTCAAATAGCAGAAGTTATTATGGTCAAATAGCAGATGAGATAGAATTATTGAGTTGTAGATTTAATTAATATGAGCCATTTATTATGGTAGTTCAAGCTACTCGAGTATATTATTGTACATATCTGAGTTTATCTCATGATAAGAGTGACTGATGGGTCATTTTCAAAATCAAAGCTTGATCAAATTTTGAAGTACAAATATCTCAACAAAGAAGTACAAACTTTACTATTGCACTAGCATTTCAAGAAGATGACATAAATAATATTAAGCTTATGCATGTAGACGAAGATCATGAAAACTTATCTAACTTAAATACTGGCCTAATAGAAATTGAAGATGATCATTTTCTATCTGAAGATAAGTTAGAACTTCCATCAGAATCAGATGAAATGTCAGAAGATCTATTAGAGGATGATATTGATACCAATAATTAAACTATTATAATTGTATTAGAATATTATAGTTTTTAAGACTTTCTATATTTTGTTGCAATCCATTAGTATGTGTTATTTTAAAATGCATGGTTGTTCATCATACAATATTAATTTATGTTTTCATTATATCTCTATTATTTGTTCTATATTTTTTACATTTTCTATAGTATATGGTGCATAAAGGATGTTGGCATGGTGGAGGTGGACGTGGATGCAGACATGGATGAGTTTCATATAGTATTTTGTCCTATTGTATATTTAGTATCATCTAATACCCACCCTATCTAGACTTCAACATCACAATCACCATCACCATCATTGACATCTTTACCATCACCTTTATTAGATAAGACACCAGCCATTATCCTTATTGCACTCACATCTGATCCATCACATTCATCTTCACCATATTTTACATCATTAGTTTTTACCCCATTTACATCACCATCAACATTATCAATTGATGTGGATTTCTCTGTAGGTAGTGCTAAGTTAGTAATAGAGATTATGGATCAGAGGTATAAGTAATATTTAAAAATTACTTGAATTAAATATTATGATGGCCCTATTAGTGGTTTTTATTTATAGATGTAAATTACTTGTTTTCAAAGTTATTTGTTTATTTTTATAGTTTTATTCCATTTCACAGTGCTCATCTATAATTACAAAGTCTTTCAAAAAAAAGGTAGATTCCAAAGCATTCTTATGGAAGAAAGGTTTTGAATCAACAAAAGAGACTACATTTTATATCTTTCAGGTAAAAAAAGAAACAAACGCATTGAAAATTAATTATCTAATTAGTTAACTAGTATCTTTAT
This sequence comes from Sapria himalayana, assembly GCA_029783825.1. Classification (NCBI taxonomy): domain Eukaryota; kingdom Viridiplantae; phylum Streptophyta; class Magnoliopsida; order Malpighiales; family Rafflesiaceae; genus Sapria; species Sapria himalayana. The sequence goes on from JAREIK010001754.1 coordinate 106,425, forward strand.
TATTAGTCAAGAATAAAAGAATTATGTCATTATTATTATAGTTTTTTTGTGAATTTTCTACATATAGAATAAGTGTACATGGGCACCCCAATTTGATGGATAGATAAAGTCATTATGGGAGAGCAAAGCTACTGAACTGTACTCAAATTTTATCCATAAATTTAAGATTCAAAAAGATCAGCCTAATTTTACACACGAGGATGAGTATCCCAGATGGCTTAAGTATTGGGATAAGCCAGAAGAAAAAAAATTAGAGTTAGCCAGCAAAAACTGATGGATTAAGGTAACAAGACCAGGTACAAAAATATCTTGTCACACAGGAGGGTCAAAGTCGAGCATTGAGCATGATTGAGATTTGGTACAATTTATATCTTAAAAAGATTTATATATTTAACAGTTGGCCTAATAGTCCCAATAATTCAAATCTTTGCATGGTTTTACAATTTTAGCTAAAATTTTCTAACATATTTATTTTTTGACTTAAAAAATACATACTTTAGGCCAGATAATTGGGTTGAGATCCCAATTTTTATAAGATTTTCAGAAAGATGCATGTGAAGAAAGTGGATGGGTAATTTGTTGACAAAAAATCTTAGATGATTGCTATAAGAATCTATTATATTAATAAAATTTTAGAATACTATAATAAATTTGGAAAGTTGTGTGGAATAAAAAATATTTGATTTATTTTATTTATATCTAGCATAGTATTTTATAATGTTTTAACACATGATCTAATGGAGGTATGTGTGCTAGTTGATTCTCACCTAGTTGAGGGTTTTATGGATCTTCAACTAATTGAATATGATCATATCTATTTGGAGGCCATAGGAGGTAAGAAGAAGTAGTGAGTGTACGACATCGGCTCGAAGGTAGTTGCTTTTTGTTTTAGCAATGTGCTTCTAGTTCTTCTATCACAGTAGTGGTGGATGAGGTGGTCGAACAGCAAGTAATTGAAATACATGAATGTTTTGTATTTATTGAGATAGAAATGAAAAAGAAAGATCAGTAGAATATTCTTTAGAAATAAGAAATGTATGAAATAAAAGAAGTGAATGATGAGATGAAAGAATTAAGAATGCAATGCAACACCAGATGTCCTATATGGAGTCATAGCTAGTGGCCTTGACGTGACAGATAGAATACCATGTTCCAACAGAGATACCACACAAGAGAGGCTAGCACAAATACACTAACTAATGATGAGGATGATTTTTTAATTTTTAATGAATATATAGCCTATTTTATGTTTTCGTTTTAACTATGTAACTATTGTATTAGAATAAATGTTGAATAGCTTTGACATTTTGTTTTTATTCAATTTAATATAGTATATGGTTTGAATGAAAAATAGCTAGGGATTTTTCCCTAACAAATTTAGCTAGGGAATTTTTTATATATATTCAGTCAAAAATATTAATTATTACTATTAATTACGATAAAAATTAGCATGGAAAAAATATAATTAGCTAGTAAATTTTCTTTGTTCAATAATTTGCCAGGAAAATAGTTTTTTCATTAATATTTTGTGATGAACACTTTAGCTTGGGATAAATTTACATATGAACTCCATAAATAAAAAAATTATATAATTAAATATTGGCTAGGGAAATATCATCGCTAAATCCATAGCTAAATTATGGATTTTATAAGCTAGGAAAAATTGATCGCTATATTATGGATTTTATTAGCTCGAGAAAATCCGTCGCTAAATACGTCGCTAAATTACAAAATTTATTAGATAGAGAAATTCCATTGCTAAATCCATCGCAAAATTAAGTATTTTTTTTCTCGGGAAATTCCATAGCTAAATCCTTCACTAATATATGTATTTTATTAGCTAGGGATATTCGTTCACTAAATTCATTGATAAAATATGTAATTTATTAGCTAGGGAAAATCCATCGCTATATCCGTAGCTAAATCAAGAATTTTATTAGAAAGAAAAAATCTATCGCTAAATCTATCACTAAATCAAGGATTTTATTAACAATGAAAAATCCATCATTAAATCCATCGCTATATCCGTCGCTAAATCTAAGATTTTTTTAGCAAGAGAACATATGTCACTAAATCCGTCGCTAAATCTAGGATTTTATTAGCAAGGGAATATCTGTCGCTAAATCCCTCGCTAAATCTAGGATTTTATTAGCAAGGGAACATCCATCGCTAAATCAAGGATTTTATTAACAAGGGAAAATCTATCTTTAAATCCATCGCTAAATCAAGAATTTTATTAGCAAGAGATATTTAATCGTAAAATCCGTCGATAAATCAAAGATTTTATTAGCAGAAGAAATTTCATCATTAAATTCATCGCTAAATCAATGATTTTATTAACAAGGGATATTCAATCACAAAATCAATCGCTAAAATCCCCACTTTTCTAGAGCAGAAGTTACGAAAATTTTTCGTCGATAATCATTCACTAAATCCCCCAAATTTCTTTAGCAGAATTTTCGAAAAAACTTTCCTCGCTAATCCATCGCTAATCTATTGCTATTTATTTTTTCATATAAAATAATAAATCCCTTGCTATTCCCTAGTTAATCCCTTGCAATTTAACTAGGGATTGATCCCTAACTAAAAGTCCATAGCTAAAACGATATTTTGTTGTAGTGTTATCTATCTATATATCTATTTGTATATCTATCTATCATTCTATATGTCTGTCTATCTATCTATCTATTTATCTACTTATCTATCTATCTATCTGTCTATCTCTCTATCTATCAATCTGTGTATCTATCTGCCTTTCTATCTATTTATCTAGCTATTTATCAATCTATTTATCTATCTATCTATTAATCTGTCTACCTATTATGTAATTATCTACCTATATATCTATATATCTATTTATCAATCTATCAATCTATCATTCAATCAATCAATATATCTATCTATCCAGGTGTCTATCTATATTTCTTTCTGTCAATCTCTCTATCTATGTATATGTCTATCTATCTATCTATTAATCTATATGTCTATCTATCTATCTATCTATATATCTATATATCAATCTAATAGTTGATCTATCTATTTATCAAATAGTTTTTTCATCCTAGCTATTAATTTATTTATTTGTCTATCTATCTATATATTTGTCTATCTATCTATATATTTGTGTATCTATCTATCTATATATTTGTGTATCTATCTCTCTATCATTTTGTTTATCTATATGTTTATCTATATGTGTATATATCTATCTATCTATTTATCGATCTGTCTATCTTTCTATCTATATATCTATCTATGTATCCCACAATTGATCTATATATCTATCTATATATCTATCTGTCTATCTTTCTATCTATTTATCTGTTTATCTATTTATCTTTCTTTCTATCTATATCTCTTTTAATCTATCTATGAATATAAATATAAATCTCTCTCTCATTTTCTCTAACAATCTTTCTAATTATTTTTATATCTATCTATCTATCTATCTACCTTTATATTTATTTATCTGTTTATTTATTATGAATCTATCTATATATCTATCTATTTTTAAGTCTATCTATCTATCTTTTTATCTATCTATGTAATTATATTTCTATGTAAGGATATATTTATCTATATATATATATATATATATATATATATCTATATATCTATCTGCATATCTATCTATCATTCTATCTATTTATCTATTTGTCCATCAGTCTATCTATATGTCTATATTTCTTTATGTCTATCTTTTTATCTTTTAATTTCTCTATCATTCTGCTAATCTATCTATCTTTCTATATGTCTATCTATATATATGTGTATATATCTATCTATCTATTTGTCTATTCAACTATCTATCTATCTATCTATCTATATGTCTATCTATCTATTTGTCCATCTATATGTATATCTATTTGTCTATCTATTTATCTATCTATCTTTTTATCAATTTAACTATTTATCTATCTATAAATTATCTATTTTTCTATTTTCATCTATCAATCAATCTATATATTTATCTATCTATCTATCTATATATCTATTTGTCTATCTATCTATCTATCTATCTATTTTTCTATCCATCTAATTGTCTATCTATCTATTTGTCTATATATCTGACTATCTATTTGTCTAACTATAAGACCTTTTCTCTTTCTATCTATCTATATATCTTTCTATCTTTCTATATCTAAATCTTTTTGTCAATATATATATATATATATACATATCTATCTATCTATTTATGTATTTATCAATCTTTTAATCTATCCATCTATCAATATATCTATCAATTTATTTATTAATCAGCCTATTAGTCTATTTATTAATCTTTCTATCAAATTGTCAATCTGTTTGTTTATCTATAAATCTTTCTATTTTTTTGTATATCTATATATCTTTCTGTCTATCTATATATATGTATGTCTATCTAGTTGTCTATCTATCTATCTATCAATTTGTCGATCAATTTTTCTATATCTCTGTCAATTTGTGTATCAATATATCAATCAATCTATATATCATTCTAGTTATCAATAGGTCTATCTATCTATATTTTTATCAGTTTCTCTATCAATCTATCTATTTGTCTATTTTTATTTTTTTTTCTATCATTTCATGTAATTATTTGTTTGTTTATCTATGTGTATATATACCTACCTACCTAATTGTTAGCTTTCCTGACTACTTTCCTAAATGTATATCTATTTATTTGTTTTACTATTTATTTATTTATCTATCTATCTATTTATCTGTCTGTTTGTCTATCTATCTGTATATCTATCTATCTATCAATATATCTATTTATCTATTGATATATTAGTATATCTATCTATATATCTACTTGTTTATCTATTTATCTACCTACATACCTATCTATCTATTTACCTTTCTATCTATCTATTTATCTATATATCTATATATCTATATATCTATATATCTATCTATCTGTTTATTTATATGTTTATCAAAATGTCTTTTCATATATCTATATATCTATTTATTGATTTGACTATCTATCTGACTATCTATTTGTCTATCTTTATATCTATCTATATATCTATCCGTTTATCTTTTTATCTAGCTTACTGCCTATCTATCACTCTAACTATGTGTCTATCTATTTGTATTTTTTTATCTATTTATCTATCTATCTATCAGTCTATCTATTTGTCTATTTATATGTTTATCTATCAATCTTTCTTTTTCTCTATATATTTGTCTATCTATTTGTCTATCTATTTGTCTATCTAACTATATATCTATATGTGTGAGTGTGTGTGTGTGTGTGTGTGTGTGTGTGTATTAGTTTCATAATCTATTTATATATCTATCTATCTGTTTATCTTTCTATATATATACTTAGCTTTCTATCTATCTATGATCTATCTATTTATCTAAATATATGTATAATAATCTATTTATATATATGACTCTATTTGGCTATCTATCGTTCTATCTTTTTTTTTAAGTGTTATTTATTAGTTATAACCCTCTCTTTTGGCGGAGGAATACCATTTTTACAAACTAACATCTACCCTTATCCCTATTACACCCAATATTTAAGAAAATCTTTAACATTTAGATCAAACTAAGCGTATAAATTTAAAGGGAAATGTTTTTGAGGTCTTGAGATCTTCCTTTAAGCTTTGAGAAGTTAATTCTTTCTAATGATACCATGGCTGAATCTTTATTCGTATATTAAAGATAAGTGCAGTCTTTTTCAAGAGTCCATGTCTCTTCCATGTCTTGTAAGGTGAGACCTTTGATTTGGAATTCTTCTTGTGATGTTGCTCTTTGAGAGATGCTAGAATGCTATCGCTTTTTTAGAGTATCCCGCCTTGAATATCAGCATTGCATCTTTTAAAATTCTGCTTTGTATCTATAAATATTCTGCCAGATGTGCTTTGTAATCAGCAGCTCTTAATTTTCTGCTTAACCTACAAACATTCCAGCCTGCATAAAATCAAGGGCATCATATCCATATAAGATGAAAACCCATTTACCATCAATTTCTGGAAATTCCAACTAGAACAACTAGAAAATTCAGCAGCAGACTCCTTGGATGTATCATTAATGTATCCTTTTGTTGATCTTCAGAATATTTCTAGCAATTTCTGAACCCTATCTTAAGCTGTAAGAGTGCCCTGCTTGGCTGCCTCCCTCCTTGCTTTTTAAGCTTTGATCTTCCTTTACTCTACTATTGCTTCTTTACATGAATTACATACTTAGCACATCTCACCTAAAAATTTACAGACTTCCAGCTTTTCTAAAATAACACAGACTTCATAAAAACACAGCTTCTACTTATATCAAATAACACAGACTTCCAGAACATTCTAAAAAAAAACAGACTCCATACACCTATAATAAGAAAAGAAAACTAAAAGACAGCAGGCACTACGTCCAGCTTTATGTCATTTTCCTCTACTTAGTTACCTGCAAGAAAGAGCTACATGCATATATATAATCTACTCTATTATTAAATACCCCGTCTTGCTCCTTCGAATTAGCCCTGCAATGTTACTATACATTTTTTTTTATTAAGGCTGTAAAACAGAAGCTGTACTGTAATTTTGAGCCCCCTGCAGTGTTATTGTTTTTTAGTAAGCAACCTGCAGTGCATGAAAGTATATTTCTGTTTTAATAAGCAACCTGCAGTGCATGAAAGTATATTTCTGTTTTAATAAGCAAAAAATACCCCTAAACCTGCAGAAAGTTCATATCTGTTTTTAAAACAGAAACATTGCTTACTAAAGCCTGCCGTGTTACTGTATTTTTGAGCCCCCTAAACCTGCAGTCTTATCAAGTTGTACTACAATGTATCCCAACCATCATAACAACATCCCTCAGGACCAGGATGAGACTATAAAGATATGAACTTTAATCTGTTTCAGCATCATACATAGAATACCAGAATAAACTCAAGAAAATTTTTTTAACTAAAAATTATTATTTTTAATTTTTCTAATATAAGGAAAATCCATGCTATCTAATTTTATAATACCAAAATACTTCTTTGGTAAATTATCTTCTTTATACTCGTGATCTCCTCTCTTCCTACCATCTTTAGATAATGCATCAGCCAAAGCGTTAGCTTCTCTGAAGATGTGTTTTATAGTGAAATTTAATGAATTTATGTCATGTAGAATTTCTTCTATCTCATTTTCATATTTCCACATAATTGACTTTATTTTAATTAAATTTACAACTATTTTTGAATCAATTTGAATATCTACATTCTTGATATCTAAGTTTTTACATATTCTTATTCCTTCTTTTAGTGCTAATATCTCGGCATGTAAAGCCGACGATGCTTGCAATCTTCTAGTGAAAGCTAAAATTAACTTCCCCTCCGAGTTTCTAATTGCTCCCCCTCCTCCAGCTTCCCCCATATCTCTATCGAAACTACCATCTGTATTTAAGGTAAATACACCTCTTGCAGGTTTTTCCCATTTTATGCTAATTGTTTTAAACTGCTTAAGTGGTTTTTCTTTTAGGTTCCAAAACTATAAGGTATCCTTATCCATCTTTGAACCTTATGTTTTTATAGGGCATATCTCTGAAATTTTTCTTGTTTCCTCTTTTATTTCTTTCCAGATATCTTCCACCATCATATTATACCCTTCGAATCTACTTTTATTCCTAGCTTTCCAAATGCACCAAATGACTATTGGTGGAACATTGCTTTTAATCCATTTCTGTGCCATGCTAGGAACATTTGAATTACACCATTTTTTAAACCTGCAACTTAGAGGGAGATGTTCATATTTTATCTGCATTTCTGATGCTAATCTTTTCCATATTTATGCAGCTACTTTCCCTTCTGAAAATAGGTGATCTAATGTTTCAATCTCATTTAAGCAACATTCACATCTAGAAACTAGCTGAATACCTTTCTGCTTTAAATTATTATCAATTGGGATAATATTAGATAAAACTTTCCACATAAAAGTTTTAATTTTTTGTGGATTGTCATTATTCCAAGCCCATTTAAATAATATTTGTTCTTTTTTCTTTTTTCTTAAGACATTTTTCACTGTTTTAAGCGAAAATGTACCCTCCGGAGATAAGGTCCATCTCCATCCTTTTTTTGTCTGTTTAGAGTAATTTTCCACTAAATCTCTTTGTTTAAGCATTTGATTCCAAACCTGTGAACTCCTACTTTTTTTTTATTTTATTAATGTCATCCTTTTTGCAGTACTTTGCCCGCATAAATTTAGACCATAAACTTTCATTTTCTTTTAAATTCCACCATCTCTTGCTAGCCCCTGCTTTGGCTAAGTCAATGATGTTGACAAAGCCTAAACCAGCTTCTTGGAAAGGATAACATAAGTCTCTCCATTTTTTCCAATGAAGTTTGTGTTTACCCTCTTTTTTACCCCACAAAAAATTGGCTAATTCTTTTTCAATTTCTTTTATAAATTTGATTGAAGGCTGCGTGATCATAATATTATGCATTATTAAACTTTCTAAAACATATTTTATAAGAGTTATTCTGCCCCCCATACTTAGATATTCTACTTTCCATCCTGCAATTTTCTTTTTTAATTTATTTATTAGAAGCGCTAAGTATTCTGTCTTGAACTTTTTTTCATAAATTGGGCAACCTAAATAAATCATTTCTCCTTTTTTGTGAGAGAAACCTGTGATATTTTTAATTCTATGTGATAATGCAGTTGGGGCTTTATAAGATATCATATATTGACATTTTCTTTTGTTTAATTTTTGACCTGTTTCTTCCTCCATGCATTTTAATATATCTATCAGGTTACTTAATGATTTTCTGCATCCATTAGTGAATATCATTACATCATCTGCATATGCTAAACAACTTACCAGGGGTGTGTTTTTTGGCTCTCTAAAGGTACCTATAAGACCATGTAACATTTTATTTTTGAGATTAACTATCAAGAGTTCTAGATAAATATTAAATAGTGATGGCGATAGCGGGTCACCTTGTCTTAAACCTCTAACTGGCTTTATTTCCTTTCCTACTTTCCCATTTGTTATAATTCTAGCCCATGTGTTTGATATACATCTGTATATCAGATCTATCCATGTCTCAGAGAAACCCATTTTTCTCATCGTTGAACAGAGAATACTCCATTCAACTCTATCAAATGCTTTGGAAAGATCTAGCTTAATTAATACATTATTACCTCTTGTTTTAGTACCTATTTCTCTACACATTTCTTTTGCCAAGCAGATATTATCCATAATCAATCTATTTTTCATAAAACCAGTTTGTTCTTCAGAAATAATTTTTGGTAATAGCAATGCTAATCTATTTTGTAGAATTTTGGCTAAAATTTTATATATTGAATTACAAAGACCAATTGGCCTAAAGTCCTCTCCTTTCTGTGGATTTTCCACTTTCGGAATGAGAATTAAATGAAAACTACCCCATTTCTTACCTATATCAGCTCCAGAGAATATACTATTTATGGCTTTTTCTAAATCTTTTTTTATTATTTCCCAGCAAACTTGAAAGAAGCAATTGTTCCAACCATCTGGGCCAGCTGCACTGTCTTTATTCATACTAAAAATTGCATTTCTAATTTCTTCTTCTTCAGGGAATTTTGTTAGCATATTATTATCATCTGAAGAAATTTTATTCTCAATGTTTTGTATAAGTGTGTTACCTTTTAGCTCTCTTATTCCACCTAAGTGATTCTCAAAAAACTTTGTAAAATAATTTTCTATATCTAAGTCTTTTTCAAGCCATACATTTTCATTGTTTTTTATTCCCCTAATTCTATGTTTTTGAGATTTTAGTTTAGCCACTTTTTGAAAAAATATTGTGTTTTTATCTCCTTCTTTCAACCATTTAATTTTTGCTTTTTGTTTCCAGAAAGCTTCTTCCATTAACAGTTTTAATTTTAATTCCGCTTGTGCCTTACTAAGAGTTCTTCTATTGATTATACTTTGGTATGTTTCAAATTCTAATTCACTTTTTAGTACTAACTCTTCTGCATCTTTTATATTTTTAATTATATTTCCAAATGTTTCATTATTCCACTTTTTTAATTCAACCTTTAGTCTACTCAATTTATTATTTAGAATTTGAATCGGATTTCCTGAAACCTCAAGATTCCAGGAGTCCTTTATCTTATTCAAGAATTCATGATGTAAGCACCAAGAATTTTGAAATTTAAAAGAACCTCTTGTGTAAATTATTCTTTTAACAGAAATCAATAATGGACTGTGATCAGAGCAGGATCTATTTAAATGATTAACCTCTGTAGAGCCAAACTGTTCTAACCATTTAAGGTTAAATAAGACCCTGTCTAATCTAGCCCATATTGTGCCCTTCTTTTTCCAGTTATTGCACCATGTGAAAGATGAGCCATTAAATTTGGCTTCTATTAGATTAGTATTATTTATTATGTCATTAAATTGATCCATCCCTCTCTTATTTGGTAATCTACCACCCTTCTTTTCATTAAAATTTCTATCAGTATTGAAGTCTCCACCTATTATCCAGGGCTTATTTTCTAAGGCAGTTTTCCTCATTTCCTCCCATAATTCTTTTCTCTCCTCTTTTTTATTTTTGGCATAAACTATCGTTATTATTTCATTTTCATTGTGACTTAGACTCAGGTTTATTAATTGATTAGTATCTTTTAATATTTTTATGTCTAAATTATTTTTCCACAATATCCAGATTTTACCATTATTATTAGAGTAACCATGATTAAATCCTAAAATAGTTTTATAGTATTCTAGTTGAGTTTTATCCACCATCGGTTCAGCTATTAAAACAAGATTAATTTTATGCGTGTATATTAGTTTTTTCAATCTATTCCTTGAAGGGGAGTTTGCAATTCCCCTTATATTCCAATAAATGTAATTATACATTCTTTATGGATTTAGCTTGCGCTCTAGTAGTGTATTTGGTCTCATATATTTTATTTAAGTGTTTTTTCATTTTCCTTGGTTTTTTAAGTGAGCTTAATTCTCCTCCTTTCTCCACTTTCCATTCTCTATTTACTTGGATAGCCATTATTTTTAACTCCTCAATTGCCCAATCTTTATTTCCCATTTTTTGTTTTGCTTTAGAATTATCTATATTTATATCATCTTTAGTTGTTCTTTGCTTTAGTTCATTTTCCTCCACATCCATATAGAGGGAGGTCAAACTTTTTATTTCAAATTCTTCCTCAGAGTCCTCTTCAGCAAGGACAGCCCAGCTTTTATTTTTTTGGAAATTAGTTTTCATTTGAACTCTAGTTCTTTTATTTAATTCTGAAATTTTTCTAATCAACTCCCTCCTCTTCCTCTCTTCTATTTCTGCCCTTTCATCTTCTATATTCAGTTTGTTATATTCAATTAATTTTAGTTCTTCTACCTTACCATTCTGAATTTCTAATTGAGCAGTGTGTGAATCTTGTGGTTTTATTTGATATCTAATCAAATCTCCTCTTCTACCAACTGCCATTTTTCTTTCCTCTTGTTTTAGCTTATCATCTGTTCTTTTCTTGTTCACTAAACATGCTTCTAAACCATGACCCATCTTTTTGCAGCAAGAGCAGAATGGAGGAAGGTATTCTGGAATGATTTGTTGCCAAAATCCCCCTCCATCTATAGTTCCAATCCAGATACGATTGGGTAATGGTTTCTGTAAGTCCAGCTCAACACAAACACGTGCAACACTCGGTCTAGAGAGTGTTGTAGTAGCACCATCAAGAAGAAGAGGAGAGCCAAGCAAACAAGCAATACGGTATAAAGCATACTTATCAAATAGATGAATCGGAAGCATGGGAAACAGCAGCCATACCGGGGCCAAGGATGATTCTTCCTTCGTCGTGAATTTAGGGGTCCATCTGAACATTCTCATGGGATAGCCCATGATATACCAGACGCCTTTCAACAATAGACGATGGAAATCCTCTTCGGAATGTAGTTGTATCAGCACGTGTTTATCTTCTATGAGCCCGATTTTAATCAAAGCTTTGAGCTTCAAAGCTTCAAAGAAGGAGCGGATATCATCAATACGAGGTCTACCATGCGAGAATTTACCCACAAGTGTGTGCTTGTGAGGTTCAGAGAGTATTCGAAGGTCTTCGGCAGAAAAAAATATCGAGGGTTCCTCGATATTTTTTTTTCTTGAGTGTCCGAGGAAGAGGAAAGATGCGCGTTCCTCTTAAAAAATCCGAAAATGATTTCTTATTAACTAAGAAATCCATTGTCTTCAAAATTCGCTTGAAATTTACTTCTTCCTCAACAAAAATTGCAGAATCTTTCCCTAGGAAGACGAAGGAGGCGCGGTTCCTTCGAAGGTTTTTTGAGAGCCCGAAGATCTATCGTTCTATCTTTATATCTATCTATCTATCTATATTTCTATCTATGTATTTATTTATCTATCTATCTACCTATCTATATGTCTATTAATTAATCTATCTATCTGCTAATTTTTTATCTATCTATCTTTCTATCTATTTATCTATCTATCTATATGTCTATCAATCAATTATCTATCAATCTATCTATCATCTATCTATATTTTTATCTATCTATAAATTTATCTATCTGTCAATCTATTTATCTATAAATCTATTTTTTATTTAATTGTCTATCTATCTGTCTATCTATTTGTCTATCTTTCTTTCTATCTATCTGTCAATATATTATCATATCTATCTATAAGAGTATCTATCTCTTTATCAATATATTTTACTGACGATCTATCTATCATTCTATATATCTTTTTATCAATCTATCAATTAATTTATCCAACAATATGTCAATCAATGAATCTATCAAAATATCAATCAATCTATCTATCTATCTATGTATATATCTGTTTAATAATCTATTAATAAATCAATTTTTAAATCTATTTATCTATCTACCTTTATGTTTTTTAATAGTTAGTTTATCTATCAAATTGTGTATCTGCCTATTTGTCTGACTTTTTTTATTTAATTATTTATCTATCTATCTATCTATCTTTTTATTTATCCATCTATCTATTTATATGTCTATCTAACTATCTATCTATCTAATCATATGTCCATCTATTTATCTATATTTCTATATACAGTCTATCTATCTATCTATCTCTCTATATGTCTGTCAGTCTGTTTATCTATATATCTATCTATCTATATGTCTACCTATCTGTCTATGTATTTGACTTTCTATATTTCCATCTATCTATCTATCTATTTGTCTATCTATTTATGTATCTATATATCTATCTGTCTATCAATCTATTTATGTATATATCTATATATCTATTTATATGACTGTCTATCTTTTTTTTAAAGGTTCGTTTTATTATTAATTACCCTCTCTTTCGGTGGAGGAATACCATTTTTACAACCTACATCTACCTGTAGTCCTCTTACACCCATCTTATCCTTAAGCCTATTAGCTAGCCTATAAAAATTTGAAAAAAAACTTTCTAATTAAACATTTATTCTTTATATAATTAAACTAGAGTAAGCTGGAGGCTTTGCTCTAGTTTATTTATTTTCCGGCCCATCTATGCATTTTGATTTTTTCGGACCAACTTCGGCCCATCTTTTCATTTAACTTCTTGATTTTATCGGCCATATCCTATAGCATCTGTTTCTCATCTTCCCCGAAAGCCGTATTGTTCACGTCCTGCTTCCCGAATGTATCCAACCGAATGTTTCCAACAGTCCATCTTCTTCTTTTATATGCTCCCGTGCCTGCAATATACAAAGAAAACGAGCACGCCTACAATATAGCTTGTCTACCCTATTCCCCTTGTCCCTTGTTCTGCTTATACAACATTTATCATTTCTTCGTTCGCTACCAGTCTCTTTGCCGCGCCTTGTAATTGGAGTTGACCATACAGCTTTTAACGAGCTGCAACAAGACCTAAGACTTTCTGCATAACTCTCAGGAAATATAAACTTGTTCAACCAGAATTATAACACATAACTTAGCCAAAAAAAACCACCTCCAAACGCATGTAAACTGCGCACCCGATGATCACCCACAGGACCGGGTGATCAGTTGTTATCGACATAAACAAATTGAGCAGCAGTCAAATAAACCCGTGAAAAACAGCTTATTATTATATGATCTTACCAAGGGGAATATATCTATGTACAACATTGTTTAACCTATAAAATATTCGCAAAGTTAACCATTTAAAAACCAAAAACCATCATAACATCTTCATCCTGCAAGTATAACACATGAACCAGGTACATGTCTATTCGTGTGCACAACCTAACAATCAAGGCTGAGATTTCTGCCACTTTGTATGTAGCTGTGCTGCTGAGAAGAGAAAGAAAATCAAGACCTATGCTTATCCCATGTTTTGAGTTAACCTACTTGCTTCTTTTTTTTTAATTATCTATTCTAAGCTATGGTCTAAATTTATTTTAAACTAACCCAACCTCCACTCTTCCTAACTCTTACATAAGAAAAGGCCATCTTATCTAATCTCACTAGACCTTTCAATTTTTTTGGCATAGAATCCTCATCGAATTCTATTTCTCCTTTTTCCAAGCCTATCCTCGCGAGATAATCTGCTGGAGTATTTGCCTCTCTGTATATATGCATTATTGATGCATTTAAATCTTTTATAATCTTCATTATTATTTCTAGTTCTTCCTCATATTTCCAAAGAGAAATTCTTCCTATTGCTAAATTAAATAATAACATCGAGTCCACTTGTATTTGAATACTTTTATATTCTAATTTTTTGCATACATTTAAACCTATTCTTAACGCCCTAATTTCTGATTGTAGAGCCGAGTCTGCTACACTAACCGAGGAGAAAGCTTTCATAACTGTGCCTTTGGAATCTCTTATTAACCCACCTCCTCCTGCTATTCCAGTATCCCTATTAAAGCTTCCATCCGTGTTTAGAGAGAATTTTCCTTCAGGGGGCCTAACCCAACTTATACTTTTTGCCCAATATTGTTTAACTATTTTTATATTAAGACCCCATTCTTTTTTCCACTTTCTTATCTATAGGTAGTTTTTCTACTATAATGGGCTTAATATTTGATATGCTACTTATCTCCTGCTTAATTTTTTGTAATATATCTATCGAATCCATTCTCTTTACTTCAAATCTACTCCTATTACGAGCTTGCCATAAACACCATATTACTACATGAGGTAAATTCTTATAGAGCCAATTTCTAGAAGGGTTAGCAGAAATAGCATTTTCCCATTTTTTAATTCTTTTTATTAGACTTTCCTCTATATTACTAATTTGTCCATTTCCTTCAAGTTTCTTCCAAACTTCTTCTGCAATTTTCCCTCTCGAGAATAGATGATCTATTGATTCTACTTCAGCAAAATAACACTCACATCTGGATACTATTTTTATGCCCTTTCTTTGCACATTAGTATCCACAGGTAATGCATTTACTATTGCTTTCCATGCTAGCAAACACATTTTTTGTGGAATACCTGCTTTCCACACCCATTTAAATATGGGTTGAGTAGGTTTTTTCCTTCTAATCAACTCCTTAACCGATTTTAGTGTGAAATTACCTTGTGGTGTGAGAGTCCATTTCAAACCACTCTTTTTTAATATTGAGTGTGATTCTACTATATCTTTTTTGTTTCTCCAGAGCTTTCCAATCATTTGATGCCTGTTTAAGCCTCTGTTTGTTTTGTTCTAAATATTTGGCCTGCATATATTTTGCCCAAAGGCTATCATTCTCGATCAGCCTCCACCATCCTTTGCAATCCCAGGCAGTGGCCATATCCTGTAAAGTAATTATTCCTAAGCCTTCTTCTGCTTTTGGGTAGCATATATCCCTCCAGTTTTTCCAGTGAATTTTTTGCTTCCCAGCTTTTTTACCCCATAAAAAATTTGACATTTCTGATTCTAATTTGTTCAAAAATTTCTTCGGGGGATGTATTACAGATAAGATATGCACTAACATGCTTTGTAACACATGAGAGATCAATGTAATCCGTCCTCCGAATCCTAAAAGATTTTCTTTCCATCCTGCTATTTTCCTCCTGATTTTATCTTGTAATGGTATTAAATATTTCTCTCTCAGTCTACCTTCATATATTGGACAACCTAAATATGTTAAAGCTCCCTTATTATGTGTAAATCCGGTTATATTTTTAGTCTTATTTATCACTTTCTCCGAAGTCTTTTTGGCTAGCATGAACTGGCACTTCTTTTTATTTACAACCTGGCCTGTTTCTAATTCAAATAATTGTAATAATTATATCAGATTTATTACAGATCTTTTATGTGCATTTGTAAAAATTATTAGATCATTAGCATAAGCCAAACAACCTATTCTTGTGGTATTATATGGTTGTCTAAAAGGTAATATATTGCCTTTCGACATTCTTTTGTTTAGATTAAGTATAAGCAGATCTAGGTATATATCAAATAATAAGGGGGATAATGGATCCCCCTGTCTTAGGCTTCTTATAGGTTTGAATTCTTCACCTATATTGCCATTTATAATAATTCTAACCCAAGTACTTGAAATGCATCTGTATATTATGTCAATGCTTAATTCAGAAAAACCATATTTTCTTAAAATGTAACAGAGTGTATCTCATTCAACTCTATCAAATGCTTTAGACAAATCCAACTTGATAACTAGATTATTGCCTCTAGTTTTAATTGCAATTTCTTTCATCATTTCTGAGGCTAATCTAATATTTTCTATCATTAGTCTGTTTTTAACAAATCCTGTTTGCTCCGGTGATATTATTAGTGGCAAGATATTACTTAATCTGTTTTGAATTATTTTAGCTAAAATCTTATAAATCGCATTACATAAGCTTATTGGTCTAAAATCCTCGCATAGCTGAGGAGCTTCTTTTTTAGGGATTAAAACTATAAATGAGTTTGCCCAAGCTTTAGGAATATCTGCCCCAGCAAAGAAACTAGAAATCGCTGAAACTAGATCTTTTTTAATAATGGGCCAGTTTAGCTGAAAAAAATAATTATTCCAGCCATCTGGTCCCGCTGCACTGTCTTTGTCAAGATTAAAGACTGCAATTTTTACCTCATCTTCTTCTGGGATCCTTTCCATCATTTGATTTTGATCTTTCGTAATGGAGGCCCCGATCTCTTGTAATAAGGAGTTCCCTTCATGAGGCATGTGTCCACACATGTGAGATTTGAAGAAGTCCTCAAAGAGGGCACATAATTGTTTGTCTTCTTCTATCCATTTTCCTTCTATATCTTTTAATCCTTTAATTTTATTTTTCTGTGTTTTTATTTTGCTCATGTTATGGAAAAATTTTGTATTTTTATCCCCATCCTTTAACCATTTAATTTTTGCTCGTTGTTTCCAATATATCTCCTCCATGTGTAATTTTAAACTCAATTCAGCTTTAGCCTTGTTTAAATCCTTCCTAATTTCTTTATCATTTTTATCATCATATTCTTTTTCTAGTTTTTCCACTGGTTCCTCTGATTGCTTTATTTGTAGGTTTATATTTCCAAAAAATTCTTTATTCCATGATTTTAGCTATTTTTTTAATCTATATAGCTTTATCATTAGAACTTGCATAGGTTTCCCTGATGCAGGATCCGACCAAGAGTCTCTTACCAGTTTTTCAAACTCGACGTGTTTTCCCCACATGTTTTGAAATTTAAAGCTTCCTGTACCTCTTTTATTGTTATAAAGTGATATGAGGAGTGGAGAGTGGTCTGAACAGGTTCTGCTTAAATGTCTAAGCCCTGTAGTGCCATGTGAGGCTACCCACTTCGCATTGCACATTACCCTGTCCAGCTTGGCCCAAATTGCTCCTCTTTTTTGCCAGTTATTACACCAAGTGTAATTTGAGCCTGTGAAGTCTATTTCTAACAAGTTAGAATTAGAAATCACTTCATTAAATTGAGACATCACTGTTGTGTTAGGAGTTTTACCCCCCTTCTTTTCTGAGGCACTTCTTATAACATTAAAGTCTCCTCCTATCAGCCAGGGAACATTATTTGCTGCAATTTTTTCCATTTCTTCCCATAAGATTAATCTAGAGTTTTTATCATTTTTAGCATATACTACCGATACTATGTCTTCGGATATTTTAAAGTGCACTATTTGTTCTGTATCTTTTAATATTTCTATGTCTAAATAATTATGCCACATAATCCAGAGTTTACTATTTAGGTTAGAGAATGAGTTATTAAACCCTAAAATTCGACTATATTTAGATAGTTGTTCCTGTTGAATCAGAGGTTCTGCAATTACAACCAATTAAATTTTATGTATTTTTATCAATTGTTTTAATCTATTTATCGAGGGGTTGTTTGCCACCCCTCTAATATTCCAATATAGGTAACTATCCATTAAAACCTAATTTAGTTTGTGATCTAGTTGTGCATTTAGTTTCATATGTTTTATCTTGATGCTTCCTCATATTCCTTGCACTCTTGGGTGCAATTGATTGAGCTATTTCCTTGTATTTCCCTTGTATGCCAATTTGCATGGCCATTCTTTTTATAGCTTCCATAGATTGATCCTTTGTTAGTTTTCCCCGTCCATCCTCATACATTTCTAGGTCATCCTTTGCTACTACTATATAACTTTCTTCAATTGCTTCTACCTTACCAAATTGAGGACAACTAAATACTTCTGAATCTTCTTCTAGAAAAATCCAGGAGATCCTCATCTAACCAACTATAATCCTCTATTTTTTCTTTTAGAACTCTTCAAAGTTTATTTTTTTTAATTTTCTTCTTTCTAACTTTAACTTCCTCCCATCCCTCTTCCTTATTTTCTATGCTTTTGCCCTCTATGCCCGTTTCTAAGTTGTTTCTGCCTTCCTCTATATCTGATAAATAATTATCGTTTTCTCTCACACTCACCTCTTTTTCCTTCACTAAATCTTCTATCTCTCCATATTTCAGATTCTCCTCCTCCCTCCTTATCCATTTATCTACCCTCTTACTTCTAAAATCCTGCCATTTCTCTTTGTTTACTTGTTCCGAACACTTCCTACATTCAGAGATATCATGCCCAATTCTTCTGCAAATTAAACAAAAGGAGGGCATGTTTTCGGGAATAATAGTTTGCCAAAACCCCTCGTTTTGTTCATCTTCCCGTGTACCTATCCAGATTTTGTTAGGAAGTGGAGAAGATATGTTGCATTCGACACAAACACGGGCCTGGCTTGGTCTTGTCATGTTTACAGTCGCCTCATCCCTTATCAATGGCTTACCCAAGCAAGAGGATAATACAAAGAGAGAATGCGCATTAAACAAGTGTAATGGGAGTTTCGGGAGAGAGATCCAAACCGGGGCAAGAGGCGCCTCCTCCATAGGAATGAAATTCTTCGTCCATTTCAACACGCGCATAGGAAAGCCATTAACTTGCCACAAACCTCTATGCCACAAACGATAATAATCTTCAACATTAAAGCACTGCAGAAATATATGTTTTGCATCATAATCGGCTAGTTTAACTCTTCCCGTGAGCTTGAGAGAGGAGACAAAATGTTGCATCTCATTCGGGCGAGGCCTGCCATGAGAAAACTTCACGATGAGCATGTATTCGTAAGGCGCCATGAAGTTCCTCATCTCCTCGGCTGAAAATAAAACCACGGGACTCCTGTTTTTTTTTCGAAAATGCGTGAGGGAGGCACGGGCATTCTTGTAATCAAGGCAAAAGACTTATTTTGTAATAATAAGTCATTTTGTTCCATTTTTGAGCTTGAGAGAGCTAGATTTGAGCAACAATTGTGATTTTCTCTCTCTAGAAAGTGGGAATTTCTCTCTCTAGAAGTTGAGAGCGTTTTTTTCTTTATATGACTGACTATCTTTCTATTTATCTCTCTATCTATATGTGTGTCTTTCTATTTATAAATCTTTTCTTTCTATTAAATTTCTTTATTTATTTATCTATCTAAGTATTTATCTATCTATTGATCTATGTATCTATGTATCTATTCGTCTATCTATCGATCTATTTATCTTTGTATTAATCTATCAATCTATCTATCTATTTATGAATCTGTCAATATTTCAATCTATCTCTGACTATAAGTCAATCATCTAGCTTTCTATCAATCTGTATATTAATCTGACTATCAAAATATCTACCAACCAATCTATCAATATTTATTTTATCTTTCTATCTATTTGTTTTTCTATCTATCTATCTGTCTATCTGTTTATCTATCTATCTATCTCTCTTTCTATCAAACTATTTATAATTTTTACTATCAACCTATTTTGTATCAATCAATCTGTCTATCTATCTTTCTAACTATCTATTTGTCTTATCTATTTGTTTGTTAATCAATTAATTTATCTATTTATAAATATGTCGATTTATCTTCATATCAATTTATTTGAATAATTATATGTTTATTTCTTTTTTTGTCTATCTATCTATCAAAATGTATAATAAACTATCGATCTATAAGTATATCTATCTATTTATCTATCTACCATTTAATCAATCTATCTTTTTATATTTCTATCAATTTGTCTATCAATCACTCTATCGTTCTATCTATCAATATATCAATAAATCTTTCTATCAATCAATATATCTATCTATCCATCAATCTTTTTATTTATATATCTATCTATCTATGTTTCTTTCTATTTACATGTCAATCAATCTATCAATCTATCAATTTTTCTATTTATCTATCTCTCTATATGTATATTTCTATTTTTTTGTCTATCTATCTGTCTATATATCTATCTATCTATCTATTAGACTTGTATCTATCTTTCTATTTGTCTATTTGTCTATTTGTCTTTTATATATCTTTCTATCTGCCTATTTATCTATGTATCTATTTATCTATCTATCTATTTATCTATCTATCTGTCTTTCAATCTGTCTATATAACTACTTATGAATCTTTCAAACAATCTTTCTATCTTTTTGTCTATAAATATGTGTATCTATATATTTATCTATTTGTTTATATATCTATATATATATATATATATATATATATATAAATCTATCTATCTATCTATATGTCTATATATATCTATATCTATATGACTATCTATTTGTCTATCTATCTTTCTACCTACCTATCTATTTATCTATCAATCAATATTTCTAGTTGTTTGTCTTTCTTTTTGGTTATCTATCTGATTATATCTGTCTATCTATCTATATATCAATCTTTTAGTCTTATGTATATATATATATATATCTATATCTATATCTAAATCTCTTTATCTATCTATCTATCTATCTATCATACTATATATCTATCTGTCTATCTAGATGTCTATCTATTTGTCAATCAATCAATCTATCTATGTATATATATATCTACCTAATAATCTATTTAAATATCTATCTATCTTACTTATTTCAATATCTTTATCTATCTATCTATCTCTATATCTATCTCTCCATCTATCTATTTGTCTATCAATATGCCAAACAATCTATCTATCAATATATCTATAAAAATATCTATCAATCTGTATGTTAGTATGTCTATCAATCTATCTCTCATTCTTTCTATCATTCTATCTATTAATTTGTCTATCTTTTTATCTATATATCTATCTATTTTTTAATTCTATGTGTCTATTTGTATATTTGTCTAACGGTTTGTCTACCTAGCTACCAGATTGTCTAACTACTTGACTACTTACCTATTAGTCTGTCTATCTATATATCTATCTATTTTACTATCAATTTGAATATCAATCGATCTATCTATCTATCTATCTCTTTGTCTATCTATTACCTATCTGTCTATCTAACTATCTACCTATAGATCTATCTATTTATCTAACTATCTATTTATTAGTCTATCTATCTATCTACTTGTCTAGCTATCTTTCTATCAATCTCTCTTTATATCTTTCTATCTACGTGTCTATCTTTCTATATATATATATATATATTATTTATTTATTTATTTATTTATTTATTTATATTTATATTTATATTTATATGTTTATCATTAGTCTATCTATCTATCTACTTGTCTATCTATCAATCTACCTATTTATCGGTCTATCTCATAGTATACTATAAGTATATATATCTTTTTATCTATTTGTCTATTTATTTGACTATCTATCTATCTATTAATATGAGTATCTCTCTATTTATCTATCTGTCGATATATTTGCATATTTTTTTATCTATTTATAAATCTTTTTTTCTGTATATCTACCTATCAACCTATCTATATGTCTATTTATCAGCATATTTATCTTTCTTATTATGTATCTATATATCTATCTATCTATCTATCAATTTTCTATCTATTGGTCTATCTATCTGTCTATCTACATCTGTATTAATCTACCTATCTATTTATCGATCTATTTATATATTAGTCTAATAATCTATTTATATATCTGTCGATCTATCTATCTATCTAATTGTCTAACAATCTGTCTATCTATTTGTCTATCTAACTAACTATCTATCTATCTGTCCATCTATCTGTTTATCAATCTATCTATCTATATATCTGTATATCTTTCTATTTATCTATCTAAATATATACATTTCTGTTTATCTTAATGTCTATCTATTTATCTATCTGTGTATCTATCTATCTATTTATCTATCTATCTATCTATTTCTATTTCTATATATATATATATATCTATATGTCTATCTATCTATATATCTATCTATCTATATATCAATATAATAATTTAATATCTATTTATATGTTTTCTATTTGTCTAACTATATGAGTATATATATATATATATATATATATATATATATCTATCTATTTTTCTAACTATATATCTATCTATTTATCTATCAATCTTTCATCTATCTCTCTTTCTATCTATCTAATTATCTATCTATCTTCTTTTCTTCCTATCTATTTGACAAAAAAATGTCTCTATATAACTATCTATCTATCTATTTGTCTATGTATCTATTTATCTACTAGTCTCTCTTTCTATCTATAAATTTGTTCTATCTGACTATATGCCAATTTGTCTATCTATCTATCTATCTATCTATTTTTCTATCTTTTTTCCTATTTATTTATCTTTATATCATTCTACACTATAAGAAAATACCCAAATACCTATGGAGAAATCCCTAGCTATATGGAATTTTTCATTCGCAAAAAATAGAATAATAACACATTAACACTGGAAATTTTACCAAGCTAATATGGTCGTCACAAAAAACTAGCGTGGGAAAAATTCACTAGCAAATTTTTTAATGACAGAAAATTCTCTAGCTAAGTATATTTTTATCCCTTACTAATTTTAATTGTAATTAAAAATAATAATTAATAATTTTTAAATAAATAAGCACAGAAACATCCTTAGCTGAATTAGTGAGGAAAAAATCCCTAGTTATTTTCATTCAAAATCCATTTTCACAATTTTAATTTTTTACAAAAAATTTTATTACATATTTTTATTATTTTATATAAAATTAAATAAAAACATACACTATAAACCATTTTTTATAATTAACAAAACCCAAAAAAATTCAAAAATAATTATGATACAAATGTTACATGGTTAAAACAAAAACATAATATATGTATATAATCATTTAAAAGTAAATCATCATCTTCATCATTAGCTTGTGCATTTGTGCATGGCTCTCCTACGTGGGTTGTCTACTGGAACTTGGTGTGTTATCTCTCTCATCAAGATTTCTAATAGTGACTTCATATAGTTCATCTATTATTACATTACATTCTTCATTTCTTTCATCTCATCATTCACTTCTCTTTTTTCCTGCATACACATCAATTCAAACTTAAACATTACTAGATTATTATATATATATATATATATATACATACATACATACATACATACATACATACATACATACATATATATATACATACATACATACATACATATATCTATTTATATATTTATACAAACATATATATACTTACATATATAGAAGTTAATGCAAGGAAAAACAAAAACAAGAAATACTTAGTCATAAAAAAACAAGCAACAAACAATCCAATGCCTAAAAAATTGAGAATTTTTTAAAAATTGCTAAATGCATAAGAATATAGTGTAAAGAATGAAGCCAATTGTGAAGCCTTTAATTTAAAATATTTCAAATCATCTCTAACTAATGTCATCAGAAATAAAACTTCTAAATATGTATTTTGATATTCCAACATGATTTTGAATACCACATAAGCCTCAAGATAATATTGGCCTATTTTTTTCAATGATTGTGGGGGTTTGGCCAACTTACATGCAGCTCGAGTAATCTCATGAGGAAAAAAATCCACCTCTATGGTTCCACCAATAGAGCAACTATGACAAAACCACATGTATCATCAACTACCATTTCACATGTAGAACAAACTATTATTACCATGACACTAACATAGATTGAATAGTATCTGAGATAAAAATTTATGTGTATGTTCCCCTTTGTAGCTGCATAAAACACTACATATGATAAGGATCACAAGTTTAGCAGTGAAGAACCTTGCTAAACTTTTCTCAAACCCTGCATATCTATTCCCCTTTAAATAAGAAGATTAGCAACATCTCTCAAACTTTCAAAAATTGATTACAAACATCTCTCGAAAAAAGATATTCATTGTACCATTAACAAAAACAAGTCCACCCATCAGTACTTCAAAAAAAAGATCAAAGTTTCATTATAATTTGAAATATGCATGCATACAGCTTTCATCTTTTAAAAAACAAACAATCAGAGCCTAACATGCTATACTAGAATCTTGAAGGTGGCCAAAAATATCACCAAAGCAATGCATGTGATTGACTGAACTTCTAGTGCTCTGCAAAAATTGCATACTACGTTTAGAAAAGAAGTTCATAATATTTCAATTCAAAGTATTATAGCACATTAAATTGAAATCAAATAAAATTAATAACATGATTAAGAAGATTGTGTCATCCCTCCGATGTAGACGATTATTCTAATCTTCTAGCTTAAAAAGGCAGCTGCAACGAAACAACACGTACAATAAGCTAACAAAAAGTGGAAGACATGCTGAGTGGAAAGGAAATGGCATCATGGAGACAAAGACCAATGTGAAGTGGAAATCTTGCGCAAAATAGCCTCTGGATCAAGTCAGGTCATTAGGAGTAACCATGTTTTTGAACTGTGTCACTGATGACTGACCAAATGGCATTCCGATTCACTTCTCTGAAATTGAAGACTAATATTGAAATAAAGATAAAACACATAATTCATGATAATTTTATGCCAAACTTTTTAAAATGAAAGTTTCATGCAATTTTAAACAAATAAAGACTAAATGTACCTAAGCGATTCTAGTGTTTACCAAAATACCAGCACTATTATGTGCCAAATGATGTGGACACTACTAACATTAACCACCATTTGGTTCTAGATTATAGGAATCACATTATCACACATCAAATGGCCACACCATGCCCAAAATCTTTATGAAATAGCAAAGCAATGTCAATTTCCACATCAATAATAAGTTTGAATTATCACTATCACTACTAAATAGTAATGTATATTGACTATTGTCAGCATCACAGGTTAAAGGTTCACCACCATCTACATAGCTTGACACCATTATTCACATTTATGCCGTATAAATTAGGTGCTAGTGTGACAAGTGCCATGTTAAAGTGTACACTGTGGATGGGCTTATATCTGATAAAGGTGATGATAATGATGTTAATGATGGTGATGGTGATAAAGATTGAGATAGTGATTGTGATGTTGATGTTTGGATATGGTGGTATGAGATGGTACTAACTTTGCAACAAATGTAAAATACTAGATGAATTTCATTCATTTCTATGTTCACGTCCACCACCACCAAGCCCACGCCCTTTAGGTGTCATCTATTGTACAAAAAATAAAAACATATAACAAATAATAGATATATGATGAACACCCATGCATTTTAGAATAATACAGACCAATGGATTTCAACAAAATATAGAAAGTCTTTGATAATATAATATTATAATACAATAATAACAGTTTAATTATCGGCATCACTATTATCCTCCAATGTATCTTCTGACATTTTGTCTAATTCTGATGAAAGTTCCAACTCATCTTCAGATAGAAAATGATAATCTTCAATTTCTATTAGGCTACCATTTGAGTCATATAAGTTTTCTAGATCTTCATCTACATGCACAGGCTCAATATTATTTATGTCATCTTTTTGAAATACTGGTGGAATATCTAGGTTTGCACTTCTTTGTTGAGATGTTGGTACTTTAAAATTTGATCAAGCTTTAATTTTGAAAATCACCCACCAGTTACTCTTATCATGAGATAAACTCATATATGTACAATAATATACTTGAGTGGCTTGAACTACCATAATAAATGGCTCATATTGATTATATCTATGTATATGGTTAACATCCACTAGCTTTTAATCCAAATGAATCTTTATATCCATATTTCATGTAGGATCAAACTAATTGCACTTTAATAATACAATCCTATTATTTTTCAGTTCAGGATACTCAAACCCAATAACTTCTGCTAGTTGACTATAATAATCAATCGCATCTACACTATAACTTGTGCCTTTAATGCATACACTCATTGTTGTTTTAGAAGAACCGTATCTAATTGTGTGAAATTTATATCCATTGACAAAATACCTAGGATAAGTTATCACATTCAGACCTTTAATTAGATTCTGAATGAATATATTGGAATCTCCATTTGAAAAATCATTTTCCTGTCACATAAATTAAATAAATGATGTTAATAACTAAGAGATACTAATAAATCAAATAATTCAAAAAATTAAAACTTAATAATTCTCACATAGTTTTTGAACCAATTCACAAATTATGTTTCTAGGATATCATTGACCTCATGGCTATAAATAGTTGGATGTATGTTTTAACTACTCAACATAAACACTACAAAAATATAAATAGAGGGAGAACAAAGGAAATCAATTTTTAATTATTCTTTTAAAGGACAAAATTAAACTATGATTAAACCTACAATAATTTTGGGTATACATACTCAATATATGGTGGACCCTCTTCATAATTAAGTAAAACATATCTATGGGTTGCTTTGTACTCTTCATCTATCATACATCTTTTTTTTCTCTTCCAAATGCTCTTCCAGGGTGCTTAATGATAAATAGCTTATCCATAGAATCATATTCTACAAGCACATGGCCTTCATCAATCCGAGGCACATTTCTATTTTTTATATTGACATGATCCTCAAAATAATAAGAACAAAAAGATGATGCTTCTTCTACTAAATATGCATTGCAAATTGAACCTTCAACTCTTGCATTGTACTAACATTCAATTTCAACTTATGAAGATACCTACAACTATAATATTAGGTTTCAATTATATCAAATTACAATATTAATATATGTTATAAATAATAAAACACCACTACTTATATTTATTTACCTCTCAAAAGGATACATCCACATGTATTGCACTAGCCTGGCTATCTTTGCTACATATGCCAATTGAACTAAAAAAGGCTCTATTTATTTAAAAATGCTCGGTGAGAATATCCATTCAAGCTTACAAATAATAAGAGGTAAATTATTCTCCAGTCTCACCATGTCACCTTTTTTGATTGTGGTTGCAGTTAGCTATTTGAAGAACAAACTAAGTTCGATAAGGACCTTCCAAACACTTAGGATAAGAAATTCACGAAATACAATTGGTATTATTCTCTGCATAAATTCATAACAGTCATGACTTTTCATTCTAAATAACTTAAGATTTTTCATGTCCACACATCTACCCATATTTGATACATATCCATCAAAGAATTTCAAATTTTTTAACTCATTCATACAATGTCTATCATGCCTTCTTATAATGTGTGTAACAAGCTTTAGAATATTTTTCTATTGCTTTATGCAGTTTCAATTCAAGACACTGATAGTAATCATTCAACTCTTGTCTTGATTTTAAAGTGTGCTTTGTTTTTCCATCTACATTAAGGACAATGTTGAAATATTGTCAAACACATCTTTTTCAATATGCATTACATTCATGTTTTGATGAATTAAATTGGACATCCAATAGGGCAAGTCCCAAAAAATACTGCGTTTCCTTCTCCCAAATATTTTGTATATTGGACCATTAGTTTCAGTAGCATCCTTTTCAATTACTTTCTTCAGACTCAAACTCTAAATCTCTTTCATAATATCATCTTTTGAATGAACAACTGGTGCAACTATCATCAGTATTTTATTTTTTTGAAATGCAGTTTTATTTCTATGGAATGGATGATTCGTAGGTAGAAACTTATGATGGTTATCAAACCATGATTGTTTAGGACTAAATTTGAGGGGAAATACATCAAACTTATCCATGCAATATGGGCATGCTAATCATCCTATAGTACTCCAACCAGACAATATTGAATATGTAGGAAAATCACTTCGCGTCCACATAAGGGCCACTCACATAATAAATTTTTTTTTTTTGAGATATCATATATATTCATGCCAACATACCACAAATGATTTAACTCTACTATAGTCGGCTGTAAGTACATCTAGCATGCCTTTCACATTATTTGGCCCTGGAACCAATATTTACAAAAACATATACTGCTCCTTCATACCCAATGATGGAGGCAAATTATAAGGTGTCACTATCACTGGCCATTATTAATACTATTGTCCAGATTGGCCAAATGGCTGAAATCCATCAGTGTAAAGATTCAATCTCACATTTCAACTTTCAGCTACAAAATCTTAATGTATATGATTAAAAAGTTTCCAAGCAAGTGAATCTGATGGATGACGCATCACCAGTTATTCAACATCATGCTCAGAATGCCACCTCATATCATGTGTTGTAGCATTTGATGCATATATTCTCTACAATCGAGGAATTAAATGGAAGTAATACATATTATTAAATGCAACTTTATCTATTGTCGTATATATGCAACACAGAGTACCTTTTTAAATTGATGATTATCACAAAAATTACAGCTAATTAAATCACTCTCACCACCACAATATAACATAGATCCATTAAAACAACAATCAATTTTTTCTTCTGGTAGACCCATTCCTTATAATAACTTTTTAGTGTTGTAAAAGTTGTTAGTGACTAAATTATTATCCGTAACAATCTCCTTCATCAGTTCTATCACCTGGTCAAATAATTTCTCAGACATATGATTTTTTGACTTCATGCTCATGAGTCGAGCCACAAGTAACAATTGTGAATATATTTTACAACTAGGCCACAACTCTTTATCTGTAGCTTTAAGGATATCATAATATTTATGAGCTTCAGGATTAGGTGGTTCATCCAAGTAATCCATATTGAATTCAGAACCAGCAGCTTCCATGCCATTCTATGGTATGTGTTTGATGCTTCTTCACCACATACATACGATTTAATACCCTCATTTCAGTCAATGTTCAAAGCCATTTTACTTTCTCCATAATAAATCCAAACAAAATAATTTGGTACAAAGTCATAGTTAGCCACATAGTATCTTATAGTGTTTACATCATGAAAAGGCATATTCTGACACTTGCAGTTATTACATGGACACTTAATTTTTTTTCCATCCATCCATCTCAATTGACTACATTCAAAGTTAATGATATTTTCTAGCCCACTCAAAAAATCTTGATTCAAAATTACTTTCATAAACCTTTTATACATGCACTGACGATCTGAACTCTTTTGACCTATTATATTTGTAAAGAAAAATGCTCAATCATTATTCTAAATTAAACATTCAATGACTACAAAATATACTAATAATTAATAAAATCACTTATAGATGAATATGCAAATATAAACTATCATGAATATTGAGGCAATGCATTTGTAAAATCTACACGAAGAAA
Source organism: Sapria himalayana (assembly GCA_029783825.1). Lineage (NCBI taxonomy): Eukaryota > Viridiplantae > Streptophyta > Magnoliopsida > Malpighiales > Rafflesiaceae > Sapria > Sapria himalayana. Next base: position 136,110 of record JAREIK010001754.1, read on the forward strand.
TAGAGCATTTTTTAGTATGTTAAAGAGTAATAGATATCATGCTATTACTAGATGAAATGAGCATACTATGTGTATACTCTAATAAACATATAGATAAATTGAAATATATAGTTCTATATATCTGCCTTTAAAATATAAAAATACAATATAATTTTCAATAGTTTTGAAATTTTTATTTTTATTTTTATTTACAACTTATTAATATTCTTTATAATTCATTTTGCAGTATTATTCTGATATGTTACTATTTTTTTATTATATTGTATTGATGATATTGAAATTATAATAATTTATATTTATTTTATTAAGATATTAAATAATATTTAATAATATATGTTATGGACTAAAAATTAATTAGAAAATATATTTATAACATATTAAACTATAAAAGTGTACTCACATAAAGAGTACTCACATATATTTTCTAGTACTATAAATTAATATTTCATTAATGAAACATACATTTTCATAATAAGTCTCATATCTTCTTATATTCTTTATTACTATTTATTACAAGATACATCTGGCACAAATTTTGTGAAACATGAAACTTAGATTCAAGCTTGTAGGTTACAACTAATAGTTATGGTACTCAACTAATAACTACAATGTTCAACTAACAATAAATACTCATATTTATTAGTTTTTTAAATTGTTTAAAATAAACATATTGTAGCACAGAAAAATTACCGTGTTAAAAGATGATGTTATCAACACGGCAGGATAAAGGGTGTCCTAACGAATGTTGTCGTAAAGAGAATACTCTTGTATGGTATGAAATTCATCAATGTTACAAAGATACCCAAACTCTTCATAAGCCATAGTTGTTAATTGTGTAAATTATAGCTAATATCAATTTGGTAGAATTTGAATTGTTAGAGTAATAATAAACTACATTATTATAGCAAAAATCATAAATCAAGGTTGATAAAACATTATTTGGTAGAAAAAAAATATATTGTGTTGCATAACATTGTGGGGATTATAAACAGTAAAAATTTTTAAATATTTTTAATAGTTTTATATCCTTTATCTAAATCAAAAATGTTATAGATTTAAAATATTATTCTTTTTTTATCTACCTATCCTTCTCCCAAACTCAACCCAAAATCATCAATCCCTTGCTATTCCCCAGCTAATCCCTAGCTAAAATTCCCTAGCTAAATCGATATTTTCTTGTAGTAATAGGATATATATCAAAATATTATAAAATAATAAGAGGCAAAAATAGTATCGAATATTATTGAAATCATTGAGATTGTATCAATAATATTGATGATATCAGACATATTCAAGCTACTTCAAGCTTTATCAAATTATATCAAATATAATCTATTTCTATAAAAGAGTCTATGTTATTTTAGAAAAATATTAGCCGTCTTTGAATCAATATCTTCAGATAATAATTAAAAGCATCGTATATTGTTAAATATTATTATATAACTTCTAAAAATATTATTCTATTAAATGAGCATGTTTGATAACTGATTTGTGTCAACTCTCTTTGGTACACATTGAGTATTATCGAACATTATCAAGAATAAAATACACAAACAACATAGAAAATCTAACTTATTGATAAGTATTGAAATTTGTTAAGTATCATATAATATCTTTATAAATCTCAGAATTATTAATATTGGATATACATCAATCAAAATAGAATCATTGCTTAAAGAAAATTTTCACATAATTATAAATACTAAGAAAAATTAGTAGAACATCCATTGAAAGACATTAAAAATCATTATTTTCATGAAGAAATTATTGGTGATGATTATTTATGAAAACATAGTGTGCCTCATGGTATAAAAAGTGAGAAATTGTGATTAGGGTCTTGTAATATATATATAATATGTGTGTGTGTGTGTGTGTGTGGGAAGCTTGGATATCAATAACTAGTATTGAAATATGACCCAATCCCAAAACTAGTTCTGTTTATTATGGTTATTTCAAATTCATAATAATAATGTATAAATAGTTTTTTTATTTTTATGAACCTTTACTATTTCATAGTGGAATTAAATAAATAGTGCACATGTATACACAAAAGTTGCCCACATTGATGATAAAAATTAGAGGTCGACCAAAATAATTTTATGGTATATTCATAGATGTAATGCACAATGCACACCATGCATCATCACAAATAATTATACCTAGATACACATTGCTTAAATCAAATACCACATAATACAAAATATAAATCATAAAAATCATATCTTGATTTAACCATTCATATGTGAAGTAAATTAAAATAAATTATACCTGGATTACTCAAGTATTTTTCAGAAGAAATTAGAGCAAAAACAATGCTACATACTAAGCACACCGTGAGCAATATCGCATGCCCCACATCGAGCACACCACAAGTAAAAAACATTAGCAACACTATATATACACTCGTTGAGTATTTCATCAATTTTAATTTTGTATAAATTTAAATGCTAATTCTAGTATATATTTATATATAGTGTAGTATATATATAATCATTGATACATGTTACATCATATATTTATATATATATAAATATAAATATAAAATATAAATATATACATACTATTGTAATATATTATAGCAGCAACATGTTACCATCAATATGTGTGTGTGTGTGTGTGTGTATTAGTAGTAGTAATATGTTATATGTATATGGATGATAATAAATAGGCATTCATCAATGATGAAGATTACTACCTAGTAATCAATAGTACACCATATGAAGATGATCTCAAAATAAGTTGTATGATATAGGTATTAATACAATCAATAAAAAAGAAGATAAAATATTATACTAATAGATTTTTGTAAGTCTTTCTATTATGCCTAGTCGCGTTTCATTTGAAACAAAACATAGTATATTTATTCATAAATTGAGATTCAAGGTATTTAGAGTGAGGAGGGTATAATGAGAAATAAATGATGTCATACCCAATACATAGTATCTTTACAAATTAATGACATGCTATTTATCTTAATACTTGATTATGATCAGAAATATATCAACTCTTGGTTGGAGAATTTATATCAATCACCTCAATCATAGATTGACCAATCAATTGTAATGTTACACGTGCATGCTCACTTAGGATACCCAATATTTACTAATTTTTTACATGTGCACTTTTTATTCATGTTGTCAATGTTAATATAAGTCTGACTAGTGCAAACTCTAAAAATAACATTCATCAATATAGCCACTAGTAATGAATGACTCTTGGCAATGTTATATATTACATACTCTTCCTTATGTTTCATTAGAAAGTTACATGTCCAATGATGATTTTCAACACAAAGTTAAGAATTGAAGGACTCAACCAAATTATTTTTTATTTTATCTCATATATTTTTTGGGAACTCAAACATTGCTCAGTATTTTGGCTCATGTGAATAAACCCATGTTATTAGATTTTCCTTAAATTTTATATTTCTTCCAATGAAAAATTATAACCATTATTCAACCTAATAAATACAAGACTATCAATGGATTAGTATTCTAGTTCATGAGTATTATATTTAACAAAAATACTAATAAAATATTAATTTCAGTGCAAATAGTAATAAACAAGATTTTCTAGACCAATTAGTCGAGGAATGATATGAATAAGTGTTGGGTGCCTATTGATATAATGATGATATGTGCCTAATAGATATAATGTTTATATCTTTTTCACCGACAACCCTTTTCATATTTTCTAAAAACAAAGTCAATCATTATAATTTTTTGATCTTTTCACACATAATACTAAAGGGAAACATATAATTATTAGCTACATATGAGATTCTAGATAAAATGGTCTCACCATAAAAGTCAATCATATGCAACATTTTGATAGTTATATTAAGCCAACAACCCTTAGATAGATATAAAATATACATCAAAAAGTTCCTCGAAATGACCAATAAATGAATGGGGCAACTCAACAATAGTTGTTGTGTATGTTTTAACAACTCAACCGGTAGTAATTTATAATAATTGCATTGAAGTTCAAATATAAACTTCATCAACTTCTCTTTAGCATGTCATAATTAATTATAGGATAAGCATAAGCATAAGCAGAACACAAAATTTGACAAAATGTGACCAATTCTGTACATATTTGTTCAGGTTGATGCTCAAGAATTATCTGATGAAATTATTAAAGTGAATGGATACCATATTAGGTTAGAATCTTGACTCAGATTAAACTATAACCTCCCAACTAAAGACATTGGGTATTCAATATTATGAAAAAAAATAGAATATAAATGCTTACACTTTGATTAAACAATCCAAGATAATCGATGAAGAATAAATGTATAAACGTACCAAAAATCAATATAAAATTAACTTTTAAACCTCGAATTAATTTTAGTTGTATCGGCATGGAGATATAGATGGAATGTGGAGGACTTTGGGTCACGCGTTAGAGATGCGTCGAGAGATAGATGGAATGCGGAGGATTTTGGTTTATGTGTTAGAGATGCTTCAAGAGATAGATGGAATGCAAAGGACATCGGTTCATTTGTTAGAATCTTAGAGATGTGTCGAGTTGAGAGAGAGAATATATATTTTAGGAAAATATGTATATGTTTAAATATCATCACATTAAATAAATAATATATATATATATAATACAAAAATACTCATTAATTTTATTTACTATCAAAATTTTTTTAACAAAATTAATGTGCATGTAGCAAAGTACAAATGAAAAATAAATACCTTGCAATTTTTTATTATAATATTAATTAAACAATAAATATATAAACAATCAAAAAATATGTTTTGCCTTAAAAAAATTCAAATAGGTATGAAATTAACAAACTTCATATAATAAGACAAATAAAAAGATGATTTATCTTCTAGCCACTCGCCTAAAAGTTATAAAATACTCATAATGTTTAAAATCTATAAAATTTATATTTTATGGTTATAAATTTTTAAGAATTCATATTTATTTTTACAAAGATAATATGAAATAATTTTAAATGCATAAAATTTCATATTATTTGATATAATTAATAATTTTTAAAATTCAAAAAATTACTTAAAGTGAAAAGATAATTAAAAAAAGTAATATTTATTAATTTAATAAAAACTTAATGTTTAAATCTAATTGTATAAATATTACTCAATTATTTAATTTTTATAAATTTTAGTAGGATTAAACATTATATATTTATTTTAATTATTATTTTATTTACTTATAACTTTATTCAAAAAATTATATTTTTATTATATTTCAAGATTATCACGCTTTGTATTATTTATTTTTTTAAAAGTTTTCTATAATCATAAATTTTTTTTAATACTTATAATAATATTAATATTTACTAGTTTATTCATCAATTCAGATATTCTTGAAAATATTTTATATTTTATCATACGTTGAATTAATTTACATTTAAATTAGTAGAAATTTTAATGTATGTTATTTTAATTTTTAAATTATCGAAAAAATTATTATACTTATTGAATTAGTTATTTAATGTTATTTTAATTTAAATTATTTATTTTCTTAAATAAAAATTTTAGAAAATTCTTTTGTATAATTTTTTAAAATATTAATACATCATAAAAATAGTTTTTTAGTCCTTATTAATAAAATTTTTTTTTGTATTTTTATATGTTTTAAATTAATAATTTATAATATCAATTTTTTTACGAGGAGAATGTGTGTTTCAAGGATTGCTCATCTATAAACCAATAACATAAAGTTAATAAACAAAATTAAATAAATTTTTAATACAAATAATAAATATAAAAAATTATATAATTAAATAATGGCTAGTAAAATATCATCGTTAAATCCGTAGATAAATTATAGCTTTTATAAGCTAGGGAAAAATTCATCGCTATATTACGGATTTTATTAGTTCGAGAAAATCCGTCAGTAAATCCATCGCTAAATTACAAATTTTATTAGATAGAGAATTTCCATCCTTAAATCCATCGCAAAATTATGGATTTTATTATCTACTAAAATTCTGTCGCTAAATTCATCACTAATTTATGGATTTGATTAGTTTGGGATATTCGCTCGGTAAATCGGTAGTTAAAATATAGATTTTATTACCAAGGGAAAGTTTGTCTCTAAATCCAACGCTAAATAATGGATTATATTAGCAAGGGAAAATCCGTCAGTAAATCTATCACTAATTTCAGGTTTTTATTAGTGAGGGATATTCCATCACAATATCCTTCGCTAAAATCTCCGCTATTCTTGAGCAGAATTTACGAAAATTTCCATCGCTAATCCGTTGCAAAATCCATCGCTAAAATCCCCATTTTTTGAGCAGAATTTACAAAAATTATTCATCGATAATTCGTCACTAAATCCCTCGCTTTTTTTGAGCTGAATTTTCAAAAAATTTTCCCTCGCTAATCCATTGCTATTTTTTTTTCAAAAAAAAATTATAAATTTTTTGCTATTCCCTAGCTAATCCCTTACAATTTAGCTAGGGATTGATCCCTAGCTAAAATTTTCTAGGTAAATTGATATTTTATTGTAGTGTTAGCCTTATATAAAGTTAGAAAGATGTATAAATAGATTGATAGACAGATATAAAGAGGGGTATATAGATAGATAGATTGATTGACAGATAGAAAGATAGACATATAGAGATATAGATAAACAGATAGACGAATAGATAGATAGAAAAATAGACAAATATATAAATAGACAGATATATAGATATACAGATAGATAAATAAAAAAATAGATAGATAGATACACACACACACGCACACGCACACACACACACAAAGATAGTAGATAAATTGATAGATAGATAGATAGAATTGACAAATAGACTGATAAACATATAGATAAATAGATAGATAGATAAACAAATTGTTAGATAAAGAGATAGACACATAGATATACTGAATAGATAGATAACAGATTGGCAGAAAGATATATTTCAATCCATCGATCTATTTTCTTTGTATCTATCTATCACACCTATCTATCTATATATCTAACTATATATTTATATATATGTCAATCTATATGTCTATCTACTTATCAACTATCTATCTATTTATCTATCTATCTATCTTTTTATCTATCTGTATTTCTACATGTCTATCTATCAATATATCTATCTATCCATCTATGTATCTATCTAATAATATGTTGATATATCTATCTATCTATCTGTATTCTATCTATCTAGCTATATTTCCTATCTATCTATATATATATCTATCTGCCTATCAATCATCTATCTATCTGTTTATTAATCTATCGATCAATCTATCTATCAATCTATATATCAATCTATTTTTCAATCATTATTCAATTTATTTATCTATTATATATATATATATATATCAATCTATATTTAAATCTATCTATTTAACAATTAATGTATTTGTATTTTTATTTGTATATTTGTTTACTTATCTATCTATCTATCAATATATCATTCTATATGTCTTGTTATCTTTCTATCTATACATCAATCTACCTACCTACCAACCTATCTATCTGTCTATCTATTTATCTCTATAACCAATTTTCTCTCTATCTATCTATATGTCTATATATATATCTTTCTATTTGTCAATCTTTCTATCAATATATCAATCAATCTATCTATCTATCTATCTGTATATATCTGTCTATCTATATATTTATTTATTTGTCTATCTATCTGCCTATCAATCTGTCTATTTGTCTATCCATCTATTTATCTATCTATTTTTCTATTTGTCAATCTATCTATATATATGTTTATTTATTTTTTAATCCTTCTATCTATATTTCGGTCTATATATCTATCTATATTTATATCTCTTTATTTCTCTATCTATTTGATTATTTATCTGTCTATTATGTGTCTATCTATTTGACTTTCAATTTGTCTATCTACCATCTATCTATGTATATATGTATCTATCTATCTATCTATCTGTATATCTATCTATATATCTATTTATGTATCTATCTATCTATCTATCTTTTTATATAACTATCTATCTATCTATTTTTCTATCTGTCTATCTATTTATCTTTCTTTTTATGTATCAATTATCTATCTATTTTGCTATCATTGTGTATATCAATCAATCTATCAATATATCTATAAATCAATCAATCTATATATCTATCTATTTATCTATGTATTTTTCAATCAATTTCTCTATCTCAATCTATCAATCTATCTATATATCTATCTGTCTATGTATCTATCTATTTTTTGGTATATTTATCTGTCTATCTATGTGTATGTCTATCTATGTGTCTTTCTTTCTGTAAATCTATCTATCACTTTTTCTAACTATCTATTGGTCTATATATATATATATATTTTACTATCTATCTATCTATTTGCCTATCTATCTATCTATATATCTATCTATCTATATATCTATCTGTCTCTCTATCTGTCTAACTATCTATGTATCTATATGTCTATCTATCTATCTATCTATAAATATATCTTTCTATTTATCTATATATATCTGTATAACTTTCTATCTATCTATTTATTTATCTAACTATTTGTATATATATATATCTATCTATCTATCATTCTATACGTCAATATATCTGTCTATCTATCCATCTATCTTTCTGTCTGTCTATCTAATTATATATATATATATATATATATATATATATATATATATATATATATATATATATATATATCTAACTAACTATCTTGTTATTTATCTATTTATCTATCTATTTATCTATCTTTCTATCTATCGAACTATCTATCTATATTTTTATATATCTGTATATCAATTTCTTTATTTATCTATATATCTATTTATTTGTCTATCTATCTATCTTTCTATCTGTCTAACTAACTATCTATCAATCAATCTATCTATCTATTTATCTGACTTTCTATAATTAGACTATCTATATATCTATCTATCTAACAAATAATCTCTTGATCAATCTATCTATTTATCTGTCTACCTATCTATATATCTATCTCTTTATCTGTCTACCAATCATTCAATATATCATTCTATCAATATGTCTATCAATCTATTAATCAATCAATCTATCAATCTATCTGTCTGTCTGTCTATCATTATTTCTATAAGTCAGTCTATGTATCTTTTTATCTATCTTTCTATAAATCTATATATCAATCTGTCTATCTATTTCTCTATATATCTATCTAATAATTTTTTTATCTATTTGTCTAATAATCTAACTTTCTATCTATCTAACCATCTAAATGTCTATATATATATCTAACTAGTTGTTTATCTATCTTTCTATCAATCTTTCTATTTATCTGTCTATAAATTTGTGTGTCAATTGTCTATCAATGTATCTATCAAACTGACAATCAATCAATCAATCAAACTATCAATCAAACTATCAATCAAACTATCAATCAATCTATCTATTAATCTTCAAATCAATTTGTCTATCAATCTTTCTATAAATCTATCTATCTATCTATCTATATGTATATCTATCTGTCTATCTATCACTCTTTCAATTTAAATATATATCTATCTATCTATCTCTCTATATGTATATCTATCTATCTATCTATCTACTTGTATATCTATCTTTCTTTTTATCTGGTTATCTATCTATATTTCTATTTATCTATTTGTCTATCTGTCTATCTATTAATCTATCTTTCCTTTAATATATATGTCAATCTATATATTGATCTATCTATCATTTTATCTATCTATCTATATATCTATCTCTCTATTTATATATATATATATATATCTATCTGTCGATTTAAATGTGTTTCTATCTTTCATTATATATGTCTATCTGTTTATCTATTATCTGTCTATATATCTATTTATCTATTTATTTATTAATATATCAATTTATTTGTCTATCACTCTATCTATCAGGCTATCTATCTATTTGTCTATGAATCAAAAAATTCTTCTATCTTTAAATAAGTCTATCAATATGTCTACAATCTATCTTTCAAATTATCTATCAATCTTTCTATCAATCTTTTTATCTCTCTGTATATCAATTTATTTATCAATCTCTATATCAATCTATCTATTTATATTCTTTTGTATTTTTCATTCTATCTACCTATATAATTGTCTATTTATATATCTATCTATATATCTGAATAACTATTGCTCTCTCTATCTAACTATCTATCTATTTTTTTATCTATCTATATATCTATTTGTCTAATCTATTTATCTAGCTGTCTATCTATATATATACTATCTATCTGTCTATCTATCTATCAATCAATCTATCTGTCTATCAATCTTTCTATCTACATATCTATCTATCTATTTATTTCTCTATCTATCAATATATCTATCGAATTGCCTATCTAAAGTCTATCTATCTATCTATATATCAATCTATCTAATATATCAATTTATCTATCTATCTATCTATTTTTCTCACTATCTGCCAATATCTTTATCTGTCTATATGTCTCTATATATGTCTATCTATCTATTTGTTTATTAATCTATCTATATGTATATTAAAATGTATATCTATCAATCTATATTTCTATCAAACTATTTGTCAATCTATCTGTCTATCTCTATATATATATATATCTATCTATCTATCAATTTAACTTTCTTCTATATATTTTTGTATCTATCTATATATCTATCTATTTGTCTATTAATCTGTCTATCTATTTGTCTATATATCTGTCAATTTAAATATATATCTATCTATTTATCTCTCTTTCTATCTATGTATTTATATATATGTATATCTATTTGAGTATCTAATATTTATCTATCCATCTATCTAACTGTATAATAATATGTAAATCTATTTGCCTATCAATCAATCTATCTATCTATATGTCTATCTATCTATCAATCAATCAAACAATCTATCTATCTTACAATCAGTGTATCAATATGTCTATAGATCTATCTTTCAATATGTCTATCAATCGTTCTTTCAATCTTTCTATCTATCTTTTGATCTATTTGTTTATCAATCTATATATCAATCTATCTATTTATATCTCTATGTATTTTTATTTCTATGTGCCAATATATTTGTCTATCTATATATTTGTATATCTATCTATCTATTTATCTTTTTTATTTATCTATATTTCAATTTGTCTATTTATCTATTTATCTATCTGTCTTTCATTATATTTATCTATCTATCTGTCTATCTATCTATCTATATATCTATTTATCTATCTACATATCTATCTATTTATTTATCTATCAATCCATTTCTCTATCTATCTATTAATCTGTCAATTGAAATGTCTATCTATATGTCTGTCTATCTATCTATCTATATATCTATATCTATTATATCTATTTATAAATCTATCTATTTTTCTATCTATATGTCTATATATATGTTTGTCTATATGTATATTTTTTATATATCTATGTATCTATCTATGTATTAGACTATATATTTGTTTGTCTATCTTTTTATATATATGTATATTAATATGTTTATCTATCTACCGATCTATCCATATTTCTATATATCTATATGCAAATCTATTTGTCTATATATGTCTATCTATCTACCTATCTTTCTATCTGTGTATCTTTCTGTCAATTTATCAATCTTTCTATCTATTTGTGTATCTATCTATCAATTTATTTGTCTATCTATCTATCTCGCTATCTATCTCTCTATCTATCTATCTATCTTTTTTTATATCTTTCTATCAATATACCTATAAATATATCTATCCATATGTCTATCTATCAATCTATCTATAATTCTTTCTATCAATTAATCAATCTATCTCTCTATATATTTATTTATCTATCTATCTTTCTTTCTTTGTATAAATCTATTTGCCAATCTAATTATCTGTATGTGTATCTATCAATCAATATTCTTGTCAGTCTATCTTCGTGTCAATTTTTTATCTTAGAATCTATCATTCTATAAATATATTTGACTATATATCTTTGTATCTATCTATCTATCTTTATGTCTATCTTTCTATATATCTATATATTTGTCTATCAATCAATTTATTTATCTGTCTATCTATCGATCTATCTGTTGATGTATCTATCTATCTATATGACTATCTATCTATCTATCTATTGGTCTGTCTAGGTATATTTCTATCTATATATCTATCTATCTATCTATATATGTCTCTATCTATCAATCTCTCTATCTATCTAGCTATCTATATATCTCTCTATCTATCTATATATATTTCTATCTATATATCTATCTAACTATCTATCTTTCTTTCTTTCTTTCAATCAATCATTCTATCTATCTATCTATTAATCTGTATATCAATATATCTTTTAATCTATCTATCAATATTTCTCAAATTCTATCTATGAATCAATTTATCTATGTGTATCTTTCTGACATTCTATCTATATATCTATTTGTATATCTATCTATTTCTCTATCTATCTATGTATCTATCTATTTTTCAATCTATCTGTCTAACTATCTATCAATCTATTTATTTATCTATCTATCTTTATATCAATCTGTTTATCTATATATATGTCAATTTGTCTATTAGTCTATCGATCAATCTATTTTTCAATTTAACTATCCATTTCTCTATCTATCAGTCTATCAATCAATCAATCTATCTATCTATATATCTTTCTTTGTTTCTGTTTGTCTATCTATCTATTTATTTATTTGTCTATCAATATATGTATCTGTTAGTGCATCTTTCTGTCTATCTGTCTATTTGTCAATCTATCTATCTATATATCTGTCTGTCTATTTTTCTATCTATTTATCTATGTATATATCTATGTATCTATCTCTCTATCTATCTATATAGCTATCTATCTATGTATCTATCAATATATTAATCTATCTTTTATCTGTATATCTATCTATCTATCTATCTATCTGTATATGTATATATCTATCTAGAGGTCGATGTATCTATCTGTCATTAAATTAATCAATCTGTTGTCTATATTTCTATCAATATATTTATCTATATATCAATCTATCTTTATTTCAATCAATCAATCTTTCATTAAATTTCTTCTATTAATATGTATATCATTCAGTATTTCAATCCTTCTATCAATATTTCTATCAATCTTTCAATATATCTATCTATTTTTGTATCAATTTATAAATCAATATATATATATATATATATGTATTTGTATTTGTATTTTTATCTATCTATCTATTTGTCTATCTATCTATTTATCTATTTGTCTATATATCTATCTATCTATATAATAATGTTTCTATCTATCTATCTATCTGTTTATCTATCTGTCTATATTACTATCTAATTATTTGTCTATCTATTTGTCCATCCATCTATCTATTTGTCTATCTTTCTGTCTAACTATCAATCTATTAATCTATCAAACAATCTATCTAACAATCTACCTATCAATTTTTCTGGCAATCTTTCTATAAATCTGGCTATCTATCTCTCTATCTATATGTCTATCAATATGTCTATCTCTCTATTATCATTATATATATCTCTCTATCTATATGTCTATCAATATGTCTATCTCTCTATCTATTTATCTACTTGTCTCTCTATCTCTCTATTTGTCTAACTATCTATCAATCTATATTATCAATCAATCTATCTATCTGTTTATTTATTTGTCTATCTATTTATTTTTCTATCTATCTATCTGTCTATCTATCTATCTATTAATATATCTACTTGGTATTTATTTATCTATCAATCAATCAATCTATCTATCTATTTTTGTATCTATCTATTTATATGTATGTCTATATATTTATCTATCTATTTGTGTATCTATCTAACTATCTAGCTGTCATATAATCTTTCGATCTATCTCTATATTAATCTATCTATCTACTTGTCTGTTTTTCAATCAAAAGTTCCATATGTCTATCAATCTGACTATCAATATGTCTATCAATCTATATAACAATCTATATATCAATCTTTATATCAATAAGTCATTTAATCTTTTTATTAATCTATCTATCTATTTATCTGTATATCTATCTATCTATCTATCTACTATCTATGTATCTATTTATTTTCCTGTCTATCTAACTATATATCTATTTGACTATCTATTTGTCTATCTATCTGATTATTTATCTTTTTATATATCTATATGTCTATCTATCTATCTATCTACCTTTCTATCCATCTATCTATCTATTTATCTATCAATCTATTAATTTTTTATCTAAATTTGTATCTATATATGGATCTATCTATCTATATATCTATTTTCCATTCTATCTATCTATTTTATATTTCTATCTATTTGTCTATCTATTTTTATATCTATCTATCTATATATCTCTCTATCTATATGTCTATCTATCTGTCTAGCTAGATATCTATCTATCTGTTTGTCTATCTATCTATATGTATAAAATCTATCTATCTATTTATCTTTCTATCAATCAATCACAATCTATCTATCTATATTTCTATCTATCTATTTGTCTATCTATCTGTCTATCTATATCTCTATCTAGCCATCTATTTATTTATCTATATATTTATCTTCTATCAAGCTTCTATCTATGTATTTGTGTATCTATCTGTCTATCTATCTATCTATCTATCTCTCTATCTATATTTCTAGCAATTTATCTATTTATAAGTCTATCAAATTGATGATCAATTTGTCTATCAACATATCTATCAATCTGCCTATCAATCTTTGTATTAATTTTTTCTATATCTATGTAGTTATTTGTATATAAATCTATCTATCTATCTATCTATTTATCTCTCAATGTATTTGTCTTTCTATCTGCCTATAGATTTGTCTATCTATCTATCTATATATCTATCTTTCTATATATCTATATATCTATCTATATATCTTTTTATTTATTTATCTATCTATCTATCTGTATATCTGTCTATTTATTTATACATCAATTTAACTATCTATATGTATGTCTATCTGACTATCTATCTTTCAATCTATTTATTTGTCTATCTATCTTTCTTTCTTTTTATTTGTCTATATATCTATTAATTTGTCTATCTAATTGTGTATCTATATATCGATCGATCTATCTATTTATATATCTATTTATCAATCAATCTGTCTATTATATATTTTTATATATTTGTATATTTATTAGTCTATCTATCTATTTATCTATTTTAATTTCTATCTGTATATATCTCTATATCTATCTGTCAATCTATCAATTTATCAATTTGTCTATTTAACAATCTATATGTATAAAATCATTTGAAATATCTTTCTATCTTTATTTCCATCTATATATTTGATTATCTAACTGTCTATCTATATGTCTATCTACCGATCTATCTATCTATCTATCTTCTATCTAACTTTCATCCCATTGATTTGTGTATCTAACTGTCTATATATAGGTCTAACTATCTACCTTTCTATAGGTCTATCTATCAATATGTATATATATATATATATATATATATATATCTCTCTCTCTCTCTCTATCTGTCTATCTATATATCTTTCAATTTGTCTATAAATCCATCTATCTATCTATCCATCTGTCTATTTATCTTTCTTTATTTCTTTCAATCAAGCAATCAATATATCTTTCTATCTATATTTCTTTCTTTCTTTGTGTCTGTCTATCTATCTGTCTATTTATTTGTTTGTCTTTATATCTAACTATCACATTTTCTATCTATCTATAAGTATGTCTATGAGTTGATCTATCTATCTATATATCTATTAGTCTTTCTATCTATCTAATTGTTTAACTATTTTATCTATCTATCTATTTATATATTTATCTATATATGTATATACCTATGTATCAATCATTCTATGAATCATTCTATCTATTTGTCAATTTATCTATCTATCTATCTATCTATTTATCAATCTATATGTCTATCTATCTATTTATCTATCTGTCTCTCTCTCTATATCTATATTTTTTTATCTATCAATCTAACTATCTATATTTTTAGCAATAAATCTATCTAACAATCTACATATACATATATATGTATATTTTTTCCTTTTTATGTGTGTTTCAATTTGTTTAACTTTATATATATATATATATATATCTATTTATCTACCAATCTAACTATCTATATTTCTTATTGTGTTTCTCTCTAGCTATCTATCTATTTTTCAATCAATCAATCTATCTGTATATTTATTTGTCAATCTATCGATATATTCATCTATCTTTTTATCTATCTATATGAATATCTATGTGTCAATCTATATATATATATATATATCTATATATTTGTCTACCTATATGCCTATTTATCAATCTATCTAAATGTTTATCTATTTATCTATCTATATATCTATCTATATATCTATCAATATATCTATCTCTTTATCTATTTTTCTATTTGTATATTTTTCTTTATCTTTCTGTCTATCTATTAATCTATCTGTCTATGTATTATTTTATCTATCTAATTATTTCTCCATCTTTTTATGTCTATAAATATGTCTATCTATCTATCTATAAATCTGTCTATCTATCTATCTATAAATCTATCTATCTATATTTCTATGTATTTATCTTTATATCTATCTATCTAAATATCTAAATGTCTATCTATATATGTATCTATATGTATGCATATCTATCTATCTATTTTTTGTCTGTTTATCTATCTATCTGTCTATATATATGTCTATCTTTTCATCATATATCTATATATCTATGTGTCTATCTATCTATCTATCTGTCTATCAATCTGTCTATATACATATCTATTAATCTGTCTATCATTCTATTTATCAATATGTCTATTAATCTTATATCACTCTATATATCAACCTGTCTATCCATCTGTCTATCTATCGAACTATATATATATCTTGTTATATTTCTTTCTATCAATCAATCAATCTATCTATCTGTCTATCTATTAGTTTATCTATATATCTATTTGTCAGTCTTTCTATTTCTCTATCTGCATATTTTTTTATCTATTTATCTATCAATCAATCTAACTATCTATTTGTTTATCTATTTGTCTATACATCTATCTATCTATCTATCTACACATCTTTCTGTCTATCAATTAGTTTATATATTTGTCAATCTATAAGTCTATCTTAACTGTCAGTCTATTATTCTGATTATATATCTATTTGTCTATTTATCAGTCAATCTATCTATCTCTCTAACTAACTATCTATCGATCTGTTAATCTTTCTATTTATCAATCTTTCTATTTATATATATATATGTATTTATATTTTTATCAATCTATCAATATATCTATCTATCTATCTATCTTTATGTCTATCTATATGTCTTTCTATCTTTCTTTCTACCTATTTCTCTATCTATCTATCTATCTGTGTGTCTATCTATATATCACAGTATGTCTATTTATCTAACTATGTCTATTTTTAGATATCTTTCTATATATATATATATATATATATACATACATATATATATATATATATATATATATATATCATTTTTTTATCTATATGTATCTTTCAATCTATCAACCTATCTATATATATGTCTATTTATCTGTCTATTTATATGTCTAACTATCTGTCTATATATAAGTCTATCTATCTTTCTATTTTAAATCTATTTATCTAAATATTTATCTTAATATCTATCAATATATCTAACTGTCTATCGATCTATCTATATATCTATATATCTATCTATCAATCTATATATTATCTATTTTTCTATCTTTATATCTATCTATATTTCTATCTAACTATTAATCTATCAATCTATTTGTCTATCTATCTATTATTCTATTTATCTATCTTTCTATATATCTATCTATGTATTTATATTTCTATATATATATATATATGTCTGTCTCGCTATTTGTCTTTATATGTGTCGATCTATCTATTATCTATCTATCTGTCTTTCTATCTATTTATACATCTGTCTATCTATTTATCTATCTATCCACCTATCTATCTATTTGTCTATCAATCAATCTATCCATCTATCTATCTAATAATATGTTGATATATATATATATTTATTTATTTATTTATCTATATATATATCAACTTGTCTATCTTTATATCAAAGTATCTTTCAATCTGTCTATCTATCTATCTATCAATCATTCTATCAATGTCTATTTTTCTATCTATCTATCTATCTATCAAACAATTTATCAATCAATCTGCCTATTTTTCTTTCTATCTAACTAGTATTCTATCCGTCTATTTATTTATTAATCTATATGATATTCTATTCATTTATCTATCTATCAATCTATATCTATCTACCAATCAATTTGTAAATCTATCTTTTTAATATTCTTTTTATCGACCTATCTAATAATCTGACTATCTATCTAGCAGTGTATTTGCTTCTTCATGTGACAGACAGATAGATATACAAATTAATATATAGAAAGATATATAGATAAAGAAATAGAAAGACAGACAGACAGAAAGATAGATACACAGATAGATAGACAAAAATATAGAAAGAAAGAATAGATAGATAGATATATAGATAGATATATAGATAGATATATAGATAGATAGACATATAGATAAATAGATAGATATATATCTCGACAAAAAGATCAAAAGATAGATAGATAGATAGATAAATATATAGACAAATAGATAGAAAGATAGAAAGATATTTAGAAATATATATAAATAGATAGATAGATAGATAGATAGAAGATAGATTGATAAATAGGTAGATAGATAGATAGATAGTCAAATAGATAGATAGATAAATAGACAGACAGACAGATAGATAGATAGACAAATAGATAGATAAAAAGAAGAATAGTTAAATAGATAGATAGATTAAGAGACATATAGATAGAAAAATAGAAATATTTATTGATAGATAGATAAATTAATTGATTGAATGATTGAATGTTTGATTATTAGATAGATTAAAGACAAATTAAACTATAGATTGATAGACATAAAGGCAGACATATAGATCGATAGATAAATAGATAGATAGATAGACATATTAATTGATATATAGATTGAAGGATAGACAGATACAAAAATATATAGATATGAATATTTGCAAATAAGTAGTATGTTGATCAGTAGAATGATAGATTGATATATATATATATTGACAGATAGATGAATAGAGAGACAAATTGATAGACAGAAAGAAAAATAGAAAAATAGAGAGATTGATAGATAAATATATAGGCAAATAGATAGATATATATTTATATATAGACAGACTCATAGATTAATTGAAAGATTAATAGATAGGTTAATAGATAGATTTATAGACAAATTAAAAGATAGATAGATAGATAGACAGACAGATATATAGATATACATACAAATTAATAGATAGATAGATAGATAGACAGACATACATACATATAGATAGATAGAATAATAAAAAGATTGATAGAGAAAAAGATAGATAGATAAATAGTAAAATATATAGCTAGATATATAAATAAAAGATAGATAGATAGATAAATAGATAGTTAGATAGATCAACAAATAGATAGACAAATAGATATACAGATAGATAGATAAACAAAAAATTGGAAGAAAGTTAGATAGACAAACAAACAGATAGATATATAAATTAGTAGAAAAATAAATCGACACACAGATAGATAGACAGATAGATAGATAGATAGATAGAAAGAAATAGATTAATAGATAGATATACAAATAGGTAGATAGATAAATAGACAAACATAGATATTTAATAGACAAATAGATAGACATGTAGATAGATAGATAGATAGACAAATAGATAGATAGATATATAGATAGATAGATAGACAGATAGATAGAAAGATAGACATATATATAGACAAATTTAAATAAATTTTTTTATAGATTGAAATAATGATAGATAGACATATATATAGATAATATATATAAACATATACACAAATAGATAGATAGATTGACTGATTGATATATAGATAGATAGACAGACAGATAGATAAAAAGAAAGAAAGAAAGATAGATAGATAAATAAATAGACAGATAGATATAATGATTATTAGACAAATATATGGATAAAAAGATAGATAGATAAATAGTTAGATAGATAGATAGATAAATAGAGAGATATATAAACAGATAGATAAACAATCAGATACAAAAAAGATTAGATAGATAAACATACAAATAGATACATAAACATACAAATAGATAGATAAACCTATAGATAGATTGATAAATAGATAGATAGAATGATAGATAGATAGATGGATAGATAGACATATAAATAGATATATATATATATATATATATATATATATATATATATATAAATACATTGATTGATTGATAGTTTGATAGATATATATTTAGATAGAAAGAAAAACAAATAGTTTGATAGATAGATATATAGATAGATAGACAAATAGATAACCAAATAGTTATATAGATAGATAGACAGATAGATATATAAATAGATAGATAAATAGATAGATAGATAGTTAGATAGTTAGGTATACACATATAAAGATAGATTGATAGACTAGATAGATATAAAAATAGATAGATAGACTGATAGATGAATGGATAGATATATGAATCAAGAGATAATAAAAAAGACAGATAGATAAACTGATAGATAGAAGATAGATATACAAATAGATAGAAAGATAGACATATTGATAAACATATTTATATACAAATTGATAAATAGATTGATAGACAAATTGATAGATTGAAAGATAGATTGATATATAGGTTGAAAAATAGACGAATAAATATATAGATAGATAGATGGACTGATAGAGATATAAATAGTGAAATTAGTAGATAGATAGAAAGATAGATAGATAAATAGTTAGACAGATTGATAGACATATAGTTAGACCGATAGATTGATAGAAAGATAGATAGATATATAGACAGATAGATAGACATAATTGATATATAGTTTGATAGATAGACAAATATATAGACAGAAAATATAAAGATAGATAGATAGATAAATAGACATATAGCTAGACAAGTAGATAGACAGTTAGATTGACTGATATATAGATAGAAATATAGACATATAAATAGATAAATTGTTAGAAAAATAGATAGATAGATCGACAGATCGATAGATAGATAGAATGGTTGAAAAATAGAAAGATAGATAGATAGACATATAGTTGCCTACATAGATAGATATATAGATATATAAATAGATAGGTAGATTAATGATATACATATAGATTGATACATAGATAGATAGATTGATAGACGTATAGATGGATAGAAAGATAGACAAATAGATAGAGAGATAGATAGACAAATAGATAGACATATGGATAAAGAGATAGAAATATAGACAACTAAAAAGATAGATAGACAGATAGATAAGCAGATAAATAAATAGATAGATATATAGATATATAGATAAATTGATATAGAGATAGATAGATAAAAAGATAGATAGAAAGAATGATAAATAGAAAGATAGAGAGATAGATCGATAGATAAATAGATAGATTAAGAGATAGATAGTTAGATAAATAGGTAGTTATATAAAAAGATAGATAGACAGACAAATAGACAGAAAGATAGACATGTAGATAGAAAGACTAAAAAATCGATAGATAAATAGATAGATAGATAGACACATAGATAGACAAATAGATAGACAAATATACAAATAGATAGACATTAAAATAGAAAGTCAAATTGACAAATTGGTGACTAGAACGATAGAAAAACATATAGATAGATAGATATATATAGATAAATAGAAAGACAGATATATAGATGGACAGACAAACATATATATAGACAGACAGAAAGATAGATAGATACACAGAAAGATAGATAGAATGATAGTTAGACATATAGATGTATAGATAAATAGATTGATAGATAAATGTATAGATAGTTTGATAGACAAATAGTTAGAAGGATTAATAGATAGATAGATAGATAGACAAATATATAGACATATTGATAGACAATTAGTTAGACTGATAGATAGATAATTTGTTAGATTTATAGATAGATATACATATAGATAGATTAGCAGATAAATATATATTTAGATGGATATATAGATACATGGATAGTCAAATCGATAGACATATATTTGACATATAGATAAAGAGATAGATAGATAGATAGATAAATAGATATATAGTTAGTCAGATAGATAGATAGGTGGATATATAAATAGATAGATAGAAATATACACAGATAGATAAACTATCAGATAGATAGATACACAAATAGGCAACTATATAGACAAATAGAGAGATAGATATATAATAAGATTGATAAATAAATTAATAAATAGATTAATAATTAGATTGATATACAGATTGATAGGCATCTTGATAGACATAATTATAGACATGTTGATAGACATATTTATAATCATATTGATCGAGAGATTGATAGATAAATTGATAGATAGATTGATAGCCATATTGATAGATAGATTGATAGATAGAAAGATAGACTGATAGATATACAGATAGAGAGATAGAAAGATAGTTAGATAGATAGATAAAAATATAGATAGATATAGATAGATAGATATAACGATAGATCGATATATTCAAAGATAGAAAGATAGATAGATAGACAAATAGAAGTTAGATAGATGGATAGATAAATAGAAGTTAGATAGATAGCTTGCTAACTAGATAGATAGATAAAAAGACATAAATAGATACATTATAAATAAATAGATAGACAGATATATAGGCATATATATAAAATGAAATACAAATAGATAGACACATAAATAAATAGAAATATATTAGATATATAAATAGATAGATAGCCTGATAGATGAAAAACTAAAAGATAGATAGATAGATAAATAGATATATAGATAAAAAGATAGAAAGATATAAAGTTAGATTAAATGACAGATAGATAGTTAGATAGATAAATAGATAGTTAGGTAGACAAATAGATAGACAAATAGATAGAAAATTAGATAGATAGACAGACAGACAGATAGACAGATAGATAGAAGGAAAGATAAA
>JAREIK010001754.1:162033-279633 GCA_029783825.1 Sapria himalayana
TACTACTTATTTGAAAATATTCATATCTATATATTTTTGTATCTGTCTATCCTTCAATCTATATATCAATTAATATGTCTATCTATCTATCTATCTATCTATCGATCTATTGTCTGCCTGATCTGTCTATCACTCTATAGTGTAATTTGTCTTTAATCTATCTAATAATCAAACATTCAATCATTCAATCAATTAATTTATCTATCTATCAATAAATATTTCTATTTTTCTATCTATATGTCTCTTAATCTATCTATCTATTTAACTATTCTTCTTTTTATCTATCTATTTGTCTATCTATCTATCTGTCTGTCTGTCTATTTATCTATCTATCTATTTGACTATCTATCTATCTATCTACCTATTTATCAATCTATCTTCTATCTATCTATCTATCTGACTATTATATATATTTCTAATATACTTTCTATCTTTCTATCTATTTGTCTATATATTTATCTATCTATCTATCTATCTTTTGATCTTTTTGTCGAGATATATATCTATCTATTTATCTATATGTCTATCTATCTATATATCTATCTATATATCTATATATATATATATCTATCTATCTAACTTTCTTTCTTTCTATATTTTTGTCTATCTATCTGTGTATCTATCTTTCTGTCTGTCTGTCTTTCTATTTCTTTATCTATATATCTTTCTATGTATTAATTTGTATATCTATCTGTCTGTCACATGAAGAAGCAAATACACTGCTAGATAGATAGTCAGATTATTAGATAGGTCGATAAAAAGAATATTAAAAAGATAGATTTACAAATTGATTGGTAGATAGATATAGATTGATAGATAGATATAGATTGATAGATAGATAAATGAATAGAATATCATATAGATTAATAAATAAATAGACGGATAGAATACTAGTTAGATAGAAAGAAAAATAGGCAGATTGATTGATAAATTATTTGATAGATAGATAGATAGATAGAAAAATAGACATTGATAGAATGATTGATAGATAGATAGATAGACAGATTGAAAGATACTTTGATATAAAGATAGACAAGTTGATATATATATAGATAATATATATATATATATATCAACATATTATTAGATAGATAGATGGATAGATTGATTGATAGACAAATAGATAGATAGGTGGATAGATAGATAAATAGATAGACAGATGTATAAATAGATAGAAAGACAGATAGATAGATAATAGATAGATCGACAAATATAAAGACAAATAGTGAGACAGACATACATATATATATATAGAAATATAAATACATAGATAGATATATAGAAAGATAGATAAATAGAATAATAGATAGATAGACAAATAGCTTGATAGATTAATAGTTAGATAGAAATATAGATAGATAAAAGATAGAAAAATAGATAATATATAGATTGATAGATAGATATATAGATATATAGATAGATCGATAGACAGTTAGATATATTGATAGATATTAAGATAAATATTTAGATAAATAGATTTAAAAATAGAAAGATAGATAGACTTATATATAGACAGATAGTTAGACATATAAATAGACAGATAAATAGACATATATATAGATAGGTTGATAGATTGAAAGATACATATAGATAAAAAAATGATATATATATATATATATATATATATATATATATATATATATATATATATATATATATATAGAAAGATATCTAAAAATAGACATAGTTAGATAAATAGACATACTGTGATATATAGATAGACACACAGATAGATAGATAGATAGAGAAATAGGTAGAAAGAAAGATAGAAAGACATATAGATAGACATAAAGATAGATAGATAGATAGATATATTGATAGATTGATAAAAATATAAATACATATATATATATATATATAGAAAGATTGATAAATAGAAAGATTAACAGATCGATAGATAGTTAGTTAGAGAGATAGATAGATTGACTGATAAATAGACAAATAGATATATAATCAGAATAATAGACTGACAGTTAAGATAGACTTATAGATTGACAAATATATAAACTAATTGATAGACAGAAAGATGTGTAGATAGATAGATAGATAGATGTATAGACAAATAGATAAACAAATAGATAGTTAGATTGATTGATAGATAAATAGATAAAAAAATATGCAGATAGAGAAATAGAAAGACTGACAAATAGATATATAGATAAACTAATAGATAGACAGATAGATTGATGATTGATTGATAGAAAGAAATATAACAAGATATATATATAGTTCGATAGATAGACAGATGGATAGACAGGTTGATATATAGAGTGATATAAGATTAATAGACATATTGATAAATAGAATGATAGACAGATTAATAGATATGTATATAGACAGATTGATAGACAGATAGATAGATAGATAGACACATAGATATATAGATATATGATGAAAAGATAGACATATATATAGACAGATAGATAGATAAACAGACAAAAAAATAGATAGATAGATATGCAGACATATAGATACATATATAGATAGACATTTAGATATTTAGATAGATAGATATAAAGATAAATACATAGAAATATAGATAGATAGATTTATAGATAGATAGATAGACATATTTATAGACATAAAAAGATGGAGAAATAATTAGATAGATAAAATAATACATAGACAGATAGATTAATAGATAGACAGAAAGATAAAGAAAAATATACAAATAGAAAAATAGATAAAGAGATAGATATATTGATAGATATATAGATAGATATATAGATAGATAAATAGATAAACATTTAGATAGATTGATAAATAGGCATATAGGTAGACAAATATATAGATATATATATATATATATATAGATTGACACATAGATATTCATATAGATAGATAAAAAGATAGATGAATATATCGATAGATTGACAAATAAATATACAGATAGATTGATTGATTGAAAAATAGATAGATAGCTAGAGAGAAACACAATTAGAAATATAGATAGTTAGATCGGTAGATAAATAGATATATATATATATATATATATAGAAAGTTAAACAAATTGAAACACACATAAAAAGGAAAAAATATACATATATATGTATATGTAGATTGTTAGATAGATTTATTGCTAAAAATATAGATAGTTAGATTGATAGATAAAAAAATATAGATATAGAGAGAGAGACAGATAGATAAATAGATAGATAGACATATAGATTGATAAATAGATAGATAGATAGATAGATAAATTGACAAATAGATAGAATGATTCATAGAATGATTGATACATAGGTATATACATATATAGATAAATATATAAATAGATAGATAGATAAAATAGTTAAACAATTAGATAGATAGAAAGACTAATAGATATATAGATAGATAGATCAACTCATAGACATACTTATAGATAGATAGAAAATGTGATAGTTAGATATAAAGACAAACAAATAAATAGACAGATAGATAGACAGACACAAAGAAAGAAAGAAATATAGATAGAAAGATATATTGATTGCTTGATTGAAAGAAATAAAGAAAGATAAATAGACAGATGGATAGATAGATAGATGGATTTATAGACAAATTGAAAGATATATAGATAGACAGATAGAGAGAGAGAGATATATATATATATATATATATATATATATACATATTGATAGATAGACCTATAAAAAGGTAGATAGTTAGACCTATATATAGACAGTTAGATACACAAATCAATGGGATGAAAGTTAGATAGAAGATAGATAGATAGATAGATAGAAAGATTGGTAGATAGACATATAGATAGATAGATAGATAATCAAATATATAGATGGAAATAAAGATAGAAAGATATTTCAAATGATTTTTATACATATAGATTGTTAAATAGACAAATTGATAAATTGATAGATTGACAGATAGATATAGAGATATATATACAGATAGAAATTAAAATAGATAAATAGATAGATAGACTAATAAATATACAAATATATAAAAATATATAATAGACAGATTGATTGATAAATAGATATATAAATAGATAGATCGATCGATATATAGATACACAATTAGATAGACAAATTAATAGATATATAGACAAATAAAAAGAAAGAAAGATAGATAGACAAATAAATAGATTGAAAGATAGATAGTCAGATAGACATACATATAGATAGTTAAATTGATGTATAAATAAATAGACAGATATACAGATAGATAGATAGATAGATAAATAAAAAGATATATAGATAGATAGATATATAGAAAGATAGATATATAGATAGATAGATAGACAAATCTATAGGCAGATAGAAAGACAAATACATTGAGAGATAAATAGATAGATAGATAGATAGATTTATATACAAATAACTACATAGATATAGAAAAAATTAATACAAAGATTGATAGGCAGATTGATAGATATGTTGATAGACAAATTGATCATCAATTTGATAGACTTATAAATAGATAAATTGCTAGAAATATAGATAGAGAGATAGATAGATAGATAGACAGATAGATACACAAATACATAGATAGAAGCTTGATAGAAGATAAATATATAGATAAATAAATAGATGGCTAGATAGAGATATAGATAGACAGATAGATAGACAAATAGATAGATAGAAATATAGATAGATAGATTGTGATTGATTGATAGAAAGATAAATAGATAGATAGATTTTATACATATAGATAGATAGACAAACAGATAGATAGATATCTAGCTAGACAGATAGATAGACATATAGATAGAGAGATATATAGATAGATAGATATAAAAATAGATAGACAAATAGATAGAAATATAAAATAGATAGATAGAATGGAAAATAGATATATAGATAGATAGATCCATATATAAATACAAATTTAGATAAAAAATTAATAGATCGATAGATAAATAGATAGATAGATGGATAGAAAGGTAGATAGATAGATAGATAGACATATAGATATATAAAAGATAAATAATCAGATAGATAGACAAATAGATAGTCAAATAGATATATAGTTAGATAGACAGACAAATAAATAGATACATAGATAGTAGATAGATAGATAGATATACAGATAAATAGATAGATAGATTAATAAAAAGATTAAATGACATATTGATATAAAGATTGATATATAGATTGTTATATAGATTGATAGACATATTGATAGTCAGATTGATAGACATATGGAACTTTTGATTGAAAAACAGACAAGTAGATAGATAGATTAATATAGAGATAGATCGAAAGATTATATGACAGCTAGATAGTTAGATAGAAACACAAATAGATAGATAAATATATAAACATACATATAAATAGATAGATACAAAAATAGATAGATAGATAGATTGATTGATTGATAGATAAATAAATACCAAGTAGATATATTAATAGATAGATAGATAGATAGACAGATAGATAGACAGATAGATAGAAAAATAAATAGATAGACAAATAAATAAACAGATAGATTGATTGATTGATAATATAGATTGATAGATAGTTAGACAAATAGAGAGATAGAGAGACAAGTACATAAATAGATAGAGAGATAGACATATTGATAGACATATAGATAGAGAGATATATATAATGATAATAGAGAGATAGACATATTGATAGACATATAGATAGAGAGATAGATAGCCAGATTTATAGAAAGATTGCCAGAAAAATTGATAGGTAGATTGTTAGATAGATTGTTTGATAGATTAATAGATTGATAGTTAGACAGAAAGATAGACAAATAGATAGATGGATGGACAAATAGATAGACAAATAATTAGATAGTAATATAGACAGATAGATAAACAGATAGATAGATAGATAGAAACATTATTATATAGATAGATAGATATATAGACAAATAGATAAATAGATAGATAGACAATAGATAGATAGATAAAAATAAAATAAAATACATATATATATATATATATATATATATTGATTTATAAATTGATACAAAAATAGATAGATATATTGAAAGATTGATAGAAATATTGATAGAAGGATTGAAATACTGAATGATATACATATTAATAGAGAAATTTAATGAAAGATTGATTGATTGAAATAAAGATAGATTGATATATAGATAAATATATTGATAGAAATATAGACAACAGATTGATTAATTTAATGACAGATAGATACATCGACCTCTAGATAGATATATACATATACAGATAGATAGATAGATAGATATACAGATAAAAGATAGATTAATATATTGATAGATACATAGATAGATAGCTATATAGATAGATAGAGAGATAGATACATAGATATATACATAGATAAATAGATAGAAAATA
Organism: Sapria himalayana; assembly: GCA_029783825.1. Lineage (NCBI taxonomy): Eukaryota > Viridiplantae > Streptophyta > Magnoliopsida > Malpighiales > Rafflesiaceae > Sapria > Sapria himalayana. The sequence goes on from JAREIK010001754.1 coordinate 168,308, forward strand.
GACAGACAGATATATAGATAGATAGATTGACAAATAGACAGATAGACAGAAAGATGCACTAACAGATACATATATTGATAGACAAATAAATAAATAGATAGATAGACAAACAGAAACAAAGAAAGATATATAGATAGATAGATTGATTGATTGATAGACTGATAGATAGAGAAATGGATAGTTAAATTGAAAAATAGATTGATCGATAGACTAATAGACAAATTGACATATATATAGATAAACAGATTGATATAAAGATAGATAGATAAATAAATAGATTGATAGATAGTTAGACAGATAGATTGAAAAATAGATAGATACATAGATAGATAGAGAAATAGATAGATATACAAATAGATATATAGATAGAATGTCAGAAAGATACACATAGATAAATTGATTCATAGATAGAATTTGAGAAATATTGATAGATAGATTAAAAGATATATTGATATACAGATTAATAGATAGATAGATAGAATGATTGATTGAAAGAAAGAAAGAAAGATAGATAGTTAGATAGATATATAGATAGAAATATATATAGATAGATAGAGAGATATATAGATAGCTAGATAGATAGAGAGATTGATAGATAGAGACATATATAGATAGATAGATATATAGATAGAAATATACCTAGACAGACCAATAGATAGATAGATAGATAGTCATATAGATAGATAGATACATCAACAGATAGATCGATAGATAGACAGATAAATAAATTGATTGATAGACAAATATATAGATATATAGAAAGATAGACATAAAGATAGATAGATAGATACAAAGATATATAGTCAAATATATTTATAGAATGATAGATTCTAAGATAAAAAATTGACACGAAGATAGACTGACAAGAATATTGATTGATAGATACACATACAGATAATTAGATTGGCAAATAGATTTATACAAAGAAAGAAAGATAGATAGATAAATAAATATATAGAGAGATAGATTGATTAATTGATAGAAAGAATTATAGATAGATTGATAGATAGACATATGGATAGATATATTTATAGGTATATTGATAGAAAGATATAAAAAAAGATAGATAGATAGATAGAGAGATAGATAGCGAGATAGATAGATAGACAAATAATTGATAGATAGATACACAAATAGATAGAAAGATTGATAAATTGACAGAAAGATACACAGATAGAAAGATAGGTAGATAGATAGACATATATAGACAAATAGATTTGCATATAGATATATAGAAATATGGATAGATCGGTAGATAGATAAACATATTAATATACATATATATAAAAAGATAGACAAACAAATATATAGTCTAATACATAGATAGATACATAGATATATAAAAAAATATACATATAGACAAACATATATATAGACATATAGATAGAAAAATAGATAGATTTATAAATAGATATAATAGATATATAGATATATAGATAGATAGATAGACAGACATATAGATAGACATTTCAATTGACAGATTAATAGATAGATAGAGAAATGGATTGATAGATAAATAAATAGATAGATATGTAGATAGATAAATAGATATATAGATAGATAGATAGATAGACAGATAGATAGATAAATATAATGAAAAACAGATAGATAAATAGATAAATAGACAAATTGAAATATAGATAAATAAAAAAGATAAATAGATAGATAGATATACAAATATATAGATAGACAAATATATTGGCACATAGAAATAAAAATACATAGAGATATAAATAGATAGATTGATATATAGATTGATAAACAAATAGATCAAAAGATAGATAGAAAGATTGAAAGAACGATTGATAGACAGATTGAAAGATAGATCTATAGACATATTGATACACTGATTGTAAGATAGATAGATTGTTTGATTGATTGATAGATAGATAGACATATAGATAGATAGATTGATTGATAGGCAAATAGATTTACATATTATTATACAGTTAGATAGATGGATAGATAAATATTAGATACTCAAATAGATATACATATATATAAATACATAGATAGAAAGAGAGATAAATAGATAGATATATATTTAAATTGACAGATATATAGACAAATAGATAGACAGATTAATAGACAAATAGATAGATATATAGATAGATACACAAATATATAGAAGAAAGTTAAATTGATAGATAGATATATATATATATATATAGAGAGATAGACAGATAGATTGACAAATAGTTTGATAGAAATATAGATTGATAGATATACATTTTAATATACATATAGATAGATTAATAAACAAATAGATAGATAGACATATATAGAGACATATAGACAGATAAAATATTGGCAAATAGTGAGAAAAATAGATAGATAGATAGATAAATTGATATATTAGATAGATAGATATATAGATAGATAGATATATAGATAGATAGATAGACTTATAGATAGGCAATTCGATAGATATATTGATAGATAGAGAAATAAATAGATAGATAGATATGTAGATAGAAAGATTGATAGACAGATTGATTGATTGATAGTTAGATAGACAGATAGATAGTATATATATAGATAGACAGCTAGATAAATAGATTAGACAAATAGATATATAGATAGATAGATAAAAAATAGATAGATAGTTAGATAGAGAGACCAATAGTTATTCAGATATATAGATAGATATATAAATAGACAATTATATAGGTAGATAGAATGAAAAATACAAAAGAATATAAATAGATAGATTGATATAGAGATTGATAAATAAATTGATATACAGAGAGATAAAAAGATTGATAGATAATTTGAAAGATAGATTGTAGACATATTGATAGACTGATTTAAAGATAGAAGAATTTTTTGATTCATAGACAAATAGATAGATAGCCTGATAGATAGAGTGATAGACAAATAAATTGATATATTAATAAATAAATAGATAAATAGATATATAGACAGATAATAGATAAACAGATAGACATATATAATGAAAGATAGAAACACATTTAAATAGACAGATAGATATATATATATATATATATAAATAGAGAGAGATATATAGATAGATAGATAAAATGATAGATAGATCAATATATAGATTGACATATATATTAAAGGAAAGATAGATTAATAGATAGACATATAGACAAATAGATAAATAGAAATATAGATAGATAACCAGATAAAAAGAAAGATAGATATAGAAGTAGATAGATAGATAGATATACATATAGAGAGATAGATAGATATATATATATTTAAATTGAAAGAGAGATAGATAGACAGATTGATAGACATATAGATAGATAGATAGAGAGATTTATAGAAAGATTGATAGACAAATTGATTTGAAGATTAATAGATAGATTGATTGATAGTTTGATTGATAGTTTGATTGATTGATTGATTGTCAGTTTGATAGATACATTGTTAGACAAATTGACACACAAATTTATAGACACATAAATAGAAAGATTGATAGAAAGATTGATAGAAAGATAGATAAACAACTAGTTAGATAGATATATAGACATATAGATGGTTAGATAGATAGAAAGTTAGATTATTAGACAAATAGATAAAAAAATTATTAGATAGATATATAGAGAAATAGATAGACAGATTGATATATAGATTTATAGAAAGATAGATAAAAAGATACATAAACTGACTTATAGAAATAATGATAGACAGACAGACAGATTGATTGATAGATTGATTGATTAATAGATTGATAGACATATTGATAGAATGATATATTGAATGATTGGTAGACAGATAAAGAGATAGATATATAGATAGGTAGACAGATAAATAGATAGATTGATCAAGAGATTATTTGTTAGATAGATAGATATATATATAGTCTAATTATAGAAAGTCAGATAAATAGATAGATAGATTGATTGATAGATAGTTAGTTAGACAAATAGAAAGATAGATAGATAGACAAATAAATAGATATATAGATAAATAAAGAAATTGATATACAGATATATAAAAATATAGATAGAAAGTTCGATAGATAGAAAGATAGATAAATAGATAGATAAATAGATAAATAACAAGATAGTTAGTTATATATATATATATATATATATATATATATATATATATATATAATTAGATAGACAGACAGAAAGAAAGAAAGATAGATAGACAGATATATTGATGTATAGAATGATAGATAGATAGATATATATATATACAAATAGTTAGATAAATAAATAGATAGATAGAAAGTTATACAGATATATATAGATAAATAGAAAGATATATTTATAGATATATAGATAGATAGATAGACATATAGATACATAGATAGTTAGACAGATAGAGAGACAGATAGAGAGACAGATAGATATATAGATAGATAGATATATAGATAGATAGATATATAGATAGATAGATAGGCAAATAGATAGATAGATAGATAGTAAAATATATATATATATATATATATATATATATAGACCAATAGATAGTTAGAAAAAGTGATAGATAGATTTACAGAAAGAAAGACACATAGATAGACATACACATAGATAGACAGATAAATATACCAAAAAATAGATAGATACATAGACAGATAGATATATAGATAGATTGATAGATTGAGATAGAAAAATTGATTAAAAAATACATAGATAAATAGATAGATATATAGATTGATTGATTTATAGATATATTGATAGATTGATTGATATACACAATGATAGCAAAATAGATAGATAATTGATACATAAAAAGAAAGATAAATAGATAGACAGATAGAAAAATAGATAGATAGATAGTTATATAAAAAGATAGATAGATAGATAGATACATAAATAGATATATAGATAGATATACAGATAGATAGATAGATAGATACATATATACATAGATAGATGGTAGATAGACAAATTGAAAGTCAAATAGATAGACACATATATAGACAGATAAATAATCAAATAGATAGAGAAATAAAGAGATATAAATATAGATAGATATATAGACCGAAATATAGATAGAAGGATTAAAAAATAAATAAACATATATATAGATAGATTGACAAATAGAAAAATAGATAGATAAATAGATGGATAGACAAATAGACAGATTGATAGGCAGATAGATAGACAAATAAATAAATATATAGATAGACAGATATATATATACAGATAGATAGATTGATATATTGATAGAAAGATTGACAAATAGAAAGATATATATATATATATATAGACATATAGATAGATAGAGAGAAAATTGGTTATAGATATAAATAGATAGACAGATAGATAGGTTGGTAGGTAGGTAGATTGATGTATAGATAGAAAGATAACAAGACATATAGAATGATATATTGATAGATAGATAGATAAGTAAACAAATATACAAATAAAAATACAAATACATTAATTGTTAAATAGATAGATTTAAATATAGATTGATATATATATATATATATATATATATATATAAATAGATAAATAAATTGAATAATGATTGAAAGATAGATTGATATATAGATTGATCGATAGATTAATAAACAGATAGATAGATAGATTGATAGGCAGATAGATAGATATATATATATATAGATAGATAGAAATACAGATAGATAGATAGAAATACAGATAGATAGATAGAAATACAGATAGATAGATAGAAATACAGATAGATAGATAGATAGATATATCAACATATTATTAGATAGATACATAGATCGATAGATAGATATATTGATAGATAGACATATAGATATACAGATAGATAAAAAGATAGATAGATAGATAAATAGACAGATAGTGATAAGTAGATAGACATATAGATTGACATATATATAAATATATAGTTAGATATATAGATAGATAGTGTGATAGATAGATACAAAGAAAGAAAGATCGATGGATTGAAATATATCTTTCTGCCAATCTGTTTATCTATCTATCGGTATATCTATTTGTCTATCTCTTTATCTAACAATTTGTTTATCTATCTATCTATTTATCTATATGTTTATCAGTCTATTTGTCATTCTATCTATCTATCTATCAATTTATCTACCTATCTTTGTGTGTGTGTGTGCGTGTGCGTGTGTGTGTGTATCTATCTATCTATTTTTTTATTTATCTATCTGTATATCTATATATCTGTCTATTTATATATTTGTCTATTTTTCTATCTATCTATTCATCTATCTGTTTATCTATATCTCTATATGTCTATCTTTCTATCTGTCAATCAATCAATCTATCTATATACCCCTCTTTATATCTGTCTATCAATCTATTTATACATCTTTCTAACTTTATATAAGGCTAACACTACAATAAAATATCAATTTACCTAGAAAATTTTAGCTAGGGATCAATCCCTAGCTAAATTGTAAGGGATTAGCTAGGGAATAGCAAAAAATTTATTATTTTTTTTTGAAAAAAAAATAGCAATGGATTAGCGAGGGAAAATTTTTTGAAAATTCAGCTCAAAAAAAGCGAGGGATTTAGCGACGAATTATCGATGAATAATTTTTGTAAATTCTGCTCAAAAAAATGGGGATTTTAGCGATGGATTTTGCAACGGATTAGCGATGGAAATTTTCGTAAATTCTGCTCATGAATAGCAGAGATTTTAGCGAAGGATATTGTGATGGAATATCCCTCACTAATAAAAACCTAAAATTAGTGATGGATTTAGGGACGGATTTTCCCTTGCTAATATAATCCATGATTTAGCGTTGGATTTAGAGACAAACTTTCCCTTGGTAATAAACTCTATATTTTAACTACCGATTTACCGAGCGAATATCCCAAGCTAATCAAATCCATAAATTAGTGATGAATTTAGTGACAGAATTTCAGTAGATAATAAAATCCATAATTTTGCGATGGATTTAAGGATGGAAATTCTCTATCTAATAAAATTTGTAATTTAGCGATGGATTTACCGACGGATTTTCTCGAACTAATAAAATCCGTAATATAGCGACGAATTTTTCCCTAGCTTATAAAAGCTATAATTTAGCTACGGATTTAACGATGATATTTTACTAGCCATTATTTAATTATATAATTTTTTATATTTATTATTTGTATTAAATATTTATTTAATTTTGTTTATTAACTTTATGTTATTGGTTTATAGATGAGCAATCCTTGAAACACACATTCTCCTCGTAAAAAAATTAATATTATAAATTATTAATTTAAAACATATAAAAATACAAAAAAAAAATAATATTAATAAGGACTAAAAAACTATTTTTATGATGTATTAATTTTTTAAAAAATTATACAAAAAAATTTTCTAAAATTTTTATTTAAGAAAATAAATAATTTAAATTAAAATAACATTAAATAACTAATTCAATAAGTATAATAATTTTTTCGATAATTTAAAAATTAAAATAACATACATTAAAATTTCTACTAATTTAAATGTAAATTAATTCAACGTATGATAAAATATAAAATATTTTCAAGAATATCTGAATTGATGAATAAACTAGTAAATATTAATATTATTATAAGTATTAAAAAAATTTATGATTATAGAAATCTTTTAAAAAAATAAATAATACAAAGCGTGATAATCTTGAAATATAATAAAAATATAATTTTTTGAATAAAGTTATAAGTAAATAAAATAATAATTAAAATAAATATATATATGTTTAATCCTACTAAAATTTATAAAAATTAAATAATTGAGTAATATTTATACAATTAGATTTAAACATTAAGTTTTTATTAAATTAATAAATATTACTTTTTTTAATTATCTTTTCACTTTAAATAATTTTTTGAATTTTAAAAATTATTAATTATATCAAATAATATGAAATTTTATGCATTTAAAATTATTTCATATTATCTTTGTAAAAATAAATATGAATTCTTAAAAATTTATAACCATAAAATATAAATTTTATAGATTTTTAAACATTATGAGTATTTTATAACTTTTAGGCGAGTGGCTAGAAGATAAATCATCTTTTTATTTGTCTTATTATATGAAGTTTGTTAATTTCATACCTATTTGAATTTTTTTAAGGCAAAACATATTTTTTTATTGTTTATATATTTATTGTTTAATTAATATTATAATAAAAAATTGCAAGGTATTTATTTTTCATTTGTACTTTGCTACATGCACATTAATTTTATTAAAAAAATTTTGATAGTAAATAAAATTAATGAGTATTTTTCTATTATATATATATATATATTATTTATTTAATGTGATGATATTTAAACATATACATATTTTCCTAAAATATATATTCTCTCTCTCTCAACTCGACACATCTCTAAGATTCTAACAAATGAACCGATGTCCTTTGCATTCCATCTATCTCTTGAAGCATCTCTAACACATAAACCAAAATCCTCCGCATTCCATCTATCTCTCGATGCATCTCTAACGCGTGACCCAAAGTCCTCCACATTCCATCTATATCTCCATGCCGATACAACTAAAATTAATTCGTGGTTTAAAAGTTAATTTTATATTGATTTTTGGTACGTTTATACATTTATTCTTCATCGATTATCTTGGATTGTTTAATCAAAGTGTAAGCAATTATATTCTATTTTTTTTCATAATATTGAATACCCAATGACTTTAGTTGGGAGGTTATAGTTTAATCTGAGTCAAGATTCTAACCTAATATGGTATCCATTCACTTTAATAATTTCATCAGATAATTCTTGAGCATCAACCTGAACAAATATGTACAGAATTGGTCGCATTTTGTCAAATTTTGTGTTCTGCTTATGCTTATGCTTATCCTATAATTAATTATGACATGCTAAAGAGAAGTTGATGAAGTTTATATTTGAACTTCAATGCAATTATTATAAATTACTACCGGTTGAGTTGTTAAAACATACACAACAACTATTGTTGAGTTGCCCCATTCATTTATTGGTCATTTCGAGGAACTTTTTGATGTATAATTTATATCTATCTAAGGGTTGTTGGCTTAATATAACTATCAAAATGTTGCATATGATTGACTTTTATGGTGAGACCATTTTATCTAGAATCTCATATGTAGCTAATAATTATATGTTTCCCTTTAGTATTATGTGTGAAAAGATCAAAAAATTATAATGATTGACTTTGTTTTTAGAAAATATGAAAAGGGTTGTCGGTGAAAAAGATATAAACATTATATCTATTAGGCACATATCATCATTATATCAATAGGCACCCAACACTTATTCATATCATTCCTCGACTAATTGGTCTAGAAAATCTTGTTTATTACTATTTGCACTGAAATTAATATTTTATTAGTATTTTTGTTAAATATAATACTCATGAACTAGAATACTAATCCATTGATAGTCTTGTATTTATTAGGTTGAATAATGGTTATAATTTTTCATTGGAAGAAATATAAAATTTAAGGAAAATCTAATAACATGGGTTTATTCACATGAGCCAAAATACTGAGCAATGTTTGAGTTCCCAAAAAATATATGAGATAAAATAAAAAATAATTTGGTTGAGTCCTTCAATTCTTAACTTTGTGTTGAAAATCATCATTGGACATGTAACTTTCTAATGAAACATAAGGAAGAGTATGTAATATATAACATTGCCAAGAGTCATTCATTACTAGTGGCTATATTGATGAATGTTATTTTTAGAGTTTGCACTAGTCAGACTTATATTAACATTGACAACATGAATAAAAAGTGCACATGTAAAAATTAGTAAATATTGGGTATCCTAAGTGAGCATGCACGTGTAACATTACAATTGATTGGTCAATCTATGATTGAGGTGATTGATATAAATTCTCCAACCAAGAGTTGATATATTTCTGATCATAATCAAGTATTAAGATGAATAGCATGTCATTAATTTGTAAAGATACTATGTATTGGGTATGACATCATTTATTTCTCATTATACCCTCCTCACTCTAAATACCTTGAATCTCAATTTATGAATAAATATACTATGTTTTGTTTCAAATGAAACGCGACTAGGCATAATAGAAAGACTTACAAAAATCTATTAGTATAATATTTTATCTTCTTTTTTATTGATTGTATTAATACCTATATCATACAACTTATTTTGAGATCATCTTCATATGGTGTACAATTGATTACTAGGTAGTAATCTTCATCATTGATGAATGCCTATTTATTATCATCCATATACATATAACATATTACTACTACTAATACACACACACACACACATTGATGGTAACATGTTGCTGCTATAATATATTACAATAGTATGTATATATTTATATTTTATATTTATATTTATATATATATAAATATATGATGTAACATGTATCAATGATTATATATATACTACACTATATATGATTATATACTAGAATTAGCATTTAAATTTATACAAAATTAAAATTGATGAAATACTCAATGAGTGTATATATAGTGTTGCTAATGTTTTTTACTTGTGGTGTGCTCGATGTGGGGCATGCGATATTGCTCACGGTGTGCTTAGTATGTAGCATTGTTTTTGCTCTAATTTCTTCTGAAAAATACTTGAGTAATCCAGGTATAGTTTATTTTAATTTACTTCACATATGAATGGTTAAATCAAGATATGATTTTTATGATTTATATTTTGTATTATGTGGTATTTGATTTAAGCAATGTGTATCTAGGTATAATTATTTGTGATGATGCATGGTGTGCATTGTGCATTACATCTATGAATATACCATAAAATTATTTTGGTCGACCTCTAATTTTTATCATCAATGTGGGCAACTTTTGTGTATACATGTGCACTATTTATTTAATTCCACTATGAAATAGTAAAGGTTCATAAAAATAAAAAAACTATTTATACATTATTATTATGAATTTGAAATCACCATAATAAACACAACTAGTTTTGGGATTGGGTCATATTTTAATACTAGTTATTGATATCCAAGCTTCCCACACACACACACACACATATTATATATATATTACAAGATCCTAATCACAATTTCTCACTTTTTATACCATGAGGCACACTATGTTTTCATAAATAATCATCACCAATAATTTCTTCATGAAAATAATGATTTTTAATGTCTTTCAATGGATGTTCTACTAATTTTTCTTAATATTTATAATTATGTGAAAATTTTTTTTAAGCAATGATTCTATTTTGATTGATGTATATCCAATATTAATAATTTTGAGATTTATAAAGATATTATATGATACTTAACAAATTTCAATACTTATCCATAAGTTAGATTTTCTATGTTGTTTGTGTATTTTATTCTTGATAATGTTCGATAATACTCAATGTGTACCAAAGAGAGTTGACACAAATCAGTTATCAAACATGCTCATTTAATAGAATAATATTTTTAGAAGTTATATAATAATATTTAACAATATACGATGCTTTTAATTATTATCTGAAGATATTGATTCAAAGACGGCTAATATTTTTCTAAAATAACATAGACTCTTTTATAGAAATAGATTATATTTGATATAATTTGATAAAGCTTGAAGTAGCTTGAATATGTCTGATATCATCAATATTATTGATACAATCTCAATGATTTCAATAATATTTGATACTATTTTTGCCTCTTATTATATTATAATATTTTGATATATATCCTATTACTACAAGAAAATATCGATTTAGCTAGGTAATTTTAGCTAGGGATTAATCCCTAGCTAAATTGCAAGGGATTAGCTGGGAAATAGCAAGGGATTGATGATTTTGGGTTGAGTTTGGGAGAAGGATAGGTAGATAAAAAAAGAATAATATTTTAAATCTATAACATTTTTGATTTAGATAAAGGATATAAAACTATTAAAAATATTTAAAAATTTTTACTCTTTATAATCCCCACAATGTTATGCAACACAATAGATTTTTTTTCTACCAAATAATGTTTTATCAACCTTGATTTATCATTTTTGCTATAACAATGTAGTTTATTATTACTCTTATAATTCAAATTCTACCAAATTTATATTAGCTATAATTTACACAATTAACAACTATGGCTTATGAAGAGTTTGGGTATCTTTATAACATTGATGAATTTCATACCATACAAGAGTATTCTCTTTACGACAACATTCGTTAGGACACCCTTTATCCTGCCGTGTTGATAACATCATCTTTTTACACGGTAATTTTTCTGTGCTACAATATGTTTATTTTAAACAATTTAAAAAACTAATAAATATGAGTATTTATTGTTAGTTGAACATTGTAGTTATTAGTTGAGTACCATAACTATTAGTTGTAACCTACAAGCTTGAATCTAAGTTTCATGTTTCACAAAATTTGTGGCAGATGTATCTTGTAATAAATAGTAATAAAGAATATAAGAAAATATGAGACTTATTATGAAAATGTATGTTTCATTAATGAAATATTAATTTATTGTACTAGAAAATATATGTGAGTACTCTTTTATGTGAGTACACTTTTATAGTTTAATATGTTATAAATATATTTTCTAATTAATTTTTAGTCCATAACATATATTATTAAATATTATTTAATATCTTAATAAAATAAATATAAATTATTATAATTTCAATATCATCAATACAATATAATAAAAAAATAGTAACATATCAGAATAATACAGCAAAATGAATTATAAAGAATATTAATAAGTTGTAAATAAAAAAAAAATTTCAAAACTATTGAGAATTATATTGTATTTTTATATTTTAAAGGCAGATATATAGAACTATATATTTCAATTTATCTATATATGTTTATTAGAGTATACACATAGTATGCTCATTTCATCTAGTAATAGCATGATATCTATTACTCTTTAACATACTAAAAAATGCTCTATTTCTTCATGTAGATTTTACAAATGCATTGCCTCAATATTCATGATAGTTTATATTTGCATATTCATCTATAAGTGATTTTATTTAATTATTAGTATATTTTGTAGTCATTGAATGTTTAATTTAGAATAATGATTGAGCATTTTTCTTTACAAATATAATAGGTCAAAAGAGTTCAGATCGTCAGTGCATGTACAAAAGTTTTATGAAAGTAATTTTGAATCAAGATTTTTTGAGTGGGCTAGAAAATATCATTAACTTTGAATGTAGTCAATTGAGATGGATGGATGGAAAAAAAATTAAGTGTCCATGTAATAACTGCAAGTGTCAGAATATGCCTTTTCATGATGTAAACACTATAAGATACTATGTGGCTAACTATGACTTTGTACCAAATTATTTTGTTTGGATTTATTATGGAGATAGTAAAATGGCTTTGAACATTGACTGAAATGAGGGTATTGAATCGTATGTATGTGGTGAAGAAGCATCAAACACATACCATAGTATGGCATGGAAGTTGCTGGTGCTGAATTCAATATGGATTACATGGATGAACCACCTAATCCTGAAGCTCATAAATTTTATGATATCCTTAAAGCTACAGATAAAGAGTTGTGGCCTAGTTGTAAAATATATTCACAATTGTTACTTGTGGCTCGACTCATGAGCATGAAGTCAAAAAATCATATGTCTGAGAAATTATTTGACCAGATGACAGAACTGATGAAGGAGATTGTTACGGATAATAATTTAGTCACTAACAACTTTTACAACACTAAAAAGTTATTATGAGGTATGGGTCTACCAATAGAAAAAATTGATTGTTGTTTTAATGGATCTATGTTATATTGTGGTGGTGAGAGTGATTTAATTAGCTGTAATTTTTGTGATAATCATCAATTTAAAAAGGTACTCTGTGTTGCATATATACGACAATAGATAAAGTTGCATTTAATAATATGTATTACTTCCCTTTAATTCCTCGATTGTAGAGAATATATGCATCAAATGCTACAACACATGATATGAGGTGGCATTCTGAGCATGAGGTTGAATAACTGGTGATGCGTCTTCCATCAGATTCACTTGCTTGGAACTTTTTTAATCATATACATTAAGATTTTGCAGCTGAAAGTTGAAATGTGAGATTGAATCTTTACACTGATGGATTTCAGCCATTTGGCCAATCTGGATAATAGTATTCATCATGGTCATTGATAGTGACACCTTATAATTTGCCTCCATCATTGGGTATGAAGGAGCAGTATATGTTTTTGTAAATATTGGTTCCAGGGCCAAATAATGTGAAAGACATGCTAGATGTACTTACAGCCGACTATAGTAGAGTTAAATCATTTGTGGTATGTTGGCATGAATATATATGATATCTCAAAAAAGAAAAATTTTATTATGTGAGTGGCCCTTATGTGGACGCGAAGTGATTTTCCTACATATTCAATATTGTCTGGTTGGAGTACTATAGGGTGATTAGCATGCCCATATTGCATGGATAAGTTTGATGCATTTCCCCTCAAATTTAGTCCTAAACAATCTTGGTTTGATAACCATCATAAGTTTCTACCTACGAATCATCCATTCCATAGAAATAGAACTGCATTTCAAAAAAATAAAATACTAATGATAGTTGCACCAGTTGTTCATTCAAAAGATGATATTATGAAAGAGATTTAGAGTTTGAGTCTGAAGAAAGTAATTGAAAAGGATGCTACTGAAACTAATGGTCCAATATACAAAATATTTGGGAGAAGGAAAAGCAGTATTTTTTGGGACTTGCCCTATTGGAAGTCCAATTTAATTCGTCAAAACATGAATGTAATGCATATTGAAAAAGATGTGTTTGACAATATTTTCAACATTGTCCTTAATGTAGATGGAAAAACAAAGCACACTTTAAAATCAAGACAAGAGTTGAATGATTACTGTCAGTGTCTTGAATTGAAACTGCATAAAGCAATAGAAAAATATTCTAAAGCTTGTTACACACATTATAAGAAGGCATGATAGACATTGTATGAATGAGTTAAAAATTTGAAATTCATTGATGGATATGTATCAAATATGGGTAGATGTGTGGACATGAAAAATCTTAAGTTATTTAGAATGAAAAGTCATGACTGTTATGTATTTATGCAGAGAATAATACCAATTGTATTTCGTGAATTTCTTCTCCTAAGTGTTTGGAAGGTCCTTATCGAACTTAGTTTGTTCTTCAAATAGCTAACTGCAACCACAATCAAAAAAGGTGACATGGTGAGACTGGAGAATAATTTACCTTTTATTATTTGTAAGCTTGAATGGATATTCTCACCGAGCATTTTTAAATAAATAGAGCCTTTTTTAGTTCAATTAGCATATGTAGCAAAGATGGCCAGGCTAGTGCAATACATGTGGATGTATCCTTTTGAGAGGTAAATAAATATAAGTAGTGGTGTTTTATTATTTATAACATATATTAATATTGTAATTTGATATAATTGAAACCTAATATTATAGTTGTAGGTATCTTCATAAGTTGAAATTGAATGTTAGTACAATGCAAGAGTTGAAGGTTCAATTTGCAATGCATATTTAGTAGAAGAAGCATCATCTTTTTGTTCTTATTATTTTGAGGATCATGTCAATACAAAAAATAGAAATGTGCCTCGGATTGATGAAGGCCATGTGCTTGTAGAAGATGATTCTATGGATAAGCTATCTATCATTAAGCACCCTGGAAGAGCATTTGGAAGCGAAAAAAAAGATGTATGATAGATGAAGAGTACAAAGCAACCCATAGATATGTTTTACTTAATTGTGAAGAGGGTCCACCATATATTGAGTATGTATACCCAAAATTGTTGTAGGTTTAATCATAGTTTAATTTTGTCCTTTAAAAGAATAATTAAAAATTGATTTCCTTTGTTCTCCCTCTATTTATATTTTTGTAGTGTTTATGTTGAGTAGTTAAAACAGACATCCAACTATTTATAGCCATGAGGTCAATTATATCCTAGAAACATAATTTGTGAATTGGTTCAAAAACTATGTGAGAATTATTAAGTTTTAATTTTTTGAATTATTTGATTTATTAGTATCTCTTAGTTATTAACATCATTTATTTAATTTATGTGACAGGAAAATGATTTTTCAAATGGAGATTCCAATATATTCATTCAGAATCTAAGTAAAGGTCTGAATGTTACAACTTATCCTAGGTATTTTGTCAATGGATATAAATTTCACACAATTAGATACGGTTCTTCTAAAACAACAATGAGTGTATGCATTAAAGGCACAAGTTATAGTGTAGATGATATTGATTATTATAGTCAACTAGCAGAAGTTATTGGGTTGGAGTATCCTGAACTAAAAAATAATAGGATTGTATTATTAAAGTGCAATTAGTTTGATCCTACATGAAATATGGATATAAAGATTCATTTGGATTAAAAGCTAGTGGATGTTAACCATATACATAGATATAATTGATATGAGCCATTTATTATGGTAGTTCAAGCCACTCAAGTATATTATTGTACATATATGAGTTTATCTCATGATAATAGTAACTGGTGGGTGATTTTCAAAATTAAAGCTTGATCAAATTTTAAAGTACCAACATCTCAACAAAGAAGTGCAAACCTAGATATTCCACCAGTATTTCAAAAAGATGACATAAATAATATTGAGTCTGTGCATGTAGATGAAGATCTAGAAAACTTATATGACTCAAATGGTAGCCTAATAGAAATTCAAGATTATTATTTTCTATCTGAAGATGAGTTGGAACTTTCATCAGAATTAGACAAAATGTCAGAAGATACATTGGAGGATAATAGTGATGCCGATAATTAAACTGTTATTATTGTATTATAATATTATATTATCAAAGACTTTCTATATTTTGTTGAAATCCATTGGTCTGTATTATTCTAAAATGCATGGGTGTTCATCATATATCTATTATTTGTTATATGTTTTTATTTTTTGTACAATAGATGACACCTAAAGGGCGTGGGCTTGGTGGTGGTGGACGTGAACATAGAAATGAATGAAATTCATCTAGTATTTTACATTTGTTGCAAAGTTAGTACCATCTCATACCACCATATCCAAACATCAACATCAGAATCACTATCTCAATCTTTATCACCATCACCATCATTAACATCATTATCATCACCTTTATCAGATATAAGCCCATCCACAGTGTACACTTTAACATGGCACTTGTCACACTAGCACCTAATTTATGCGGCATAAATGTGAATAATGGTGTCAAGCTATGTAGATGGTGGTGAACCTTTAACCTGTGATGCTGACAATAGTCAATATACATTACTATTTAGTAGTGATAGTGATAATTCAAACTTATTATTGATGTGGAAATTGACATTGCTTTGCTATTTCATAAAGATTTTGGGCATGGTGTGGCCATTTGATGTGTGATAATGTGATTCCTATAATCTAGAACCAAATGGTGGTTAATGTTAGTAGTGTCCACATCAGTTGGCACAAAATAGTGCTGGTATTTTGGTAAACACTAGAATCGCTTAGGTACATTTAGTCTTTATTTGTTTAAAATTGCATGAAACTTTCATTTTAAAAAGTTTGGCATAAAATTATCATGAATTATGTGTTTTCACTTTATTTCAATATTAGTCTTCAATTTCAGAGAAGTGAATCGGAATGCCATTTGGTCAGTCATCAGTGACACAGTTCAAAAACATGGTTACTCCTAATGACCTGACTTGATCCACAGGCTATTTTGCGCAAGATTTCCACTTCACATTGGTCTTTGTCTCCGTGATGCCATTTCCTTTCCACTCAGCATGTCTTCCACTTTTTGTTGGCTTATTGTACGTGTTGTTTCGTTGCAGCTGCCTTTTTAAGCTAGAAGATTAAAATAATCGTCTACATCGGAGGGATGACACAATCTTCTTAATCATATTAGTAATTTTATTTGATTTCAATTTAATGTGCTATAATACTTTGAATTGAAATATTATGAACTTCTTTTCTAAACGGAGTATGCAATTTTTGCAGAGCACTAGAAGTTCAGTCAATCACATGCATTGCTTTGGTGATGTTTTTGGCCACCTTCAAGATTCTAGTATAGCATGTTAGGCTCTGATTGTTTGTTTTTTAAAAGATGAAAGCTGTATGCATGCATATTTCAAATTATAATGAAACTTTGATCTTTTTTTTGAAGTACTGATGGGTGGACTTGTTTTTGTTAATGGTACAATGAATATCTTTTTTTGAGAGATGTTTGTAATCAATTTTTGAGAGTTTGAGAGATGTTGCTAATCTTCTTATTTAAAGGGGAATAGATATGCAGGGTTTGAGAAAAGTTCAGCAAGGTTCTTCACTGCTAAACTTGTGATCCTTATCATATGTAGTGTTTTATGCAGCTACAAAGGGGAACATACACATAAATTTTTATCTCAGATACTATTCAATCTATGTTAGTGTCATGGTAATAATAGTTTGTTCTGCATGTGAAATGGTAGTAGATGATACATGTGGTTTTGTCATAGTTGCTCTATTGGTGGAACCATAGAGGTAGATTTTTTTCCTCATGAGATTACTCGAGCTGCATGTAAGTTGGCCAAACCCCCACAATCATTGAAAAAAATAGGCCAATATTATCTTGAGGCTTATGTGGTATTCAAAATCATGTTGGAATATCAAAATACATATTTAGAAGTTTTATTTCTGATGACATTAGTTAGAGATGATTTGAAATATTTTAAGTTAAAGGCATCACAATTGGCTTCATTCTTTACACTATATTCTTATGCATTTAGCAATTTTTAAAAAATTCTCAATTTTTTAGGCATTGGATTGTTTGTTGCTTGTTTTTTCATGACTAAGTATTTCTTGTTTTTGTTTTTCCTTGCATTAACTTCTATATATGTAAGTATATATATGTTTGTATACATATATAAATAGATATATGTATGTATGTTTATATATATGTATGTATGTATGTATGTATGTATATATGTATGTATGTATGTATGTATGTATGTATGTATATATATATATATATATATATATATATATATATATATATATATATATATATATTATAATCTCGTAATGTTTAAGTTTGAATTGATGTGTATGCAGGAAAAAAGAGAAGTGAATGATGAGATGAAAGAAATGAAGAATGTAATGTAATAATAGATGAACTATATGAAGTCACTATTAGAAATCTTGATGAGAGAGATAACACACCAAGTTCCAGTAGACAACCCACGTAGGAGAGCCATGCACAAATGCACAAGCTAATGATGAAGATGATGATTTACTTTTAAATGATTATATACATATGTTATGTTTTTGTTTTAACCATGTAACATTTGTATCATAATTATTTTTGAATTTATTTTTGTTTTTGTTAATTATAAAAAATGGTTTATAGTGTATGTTTTTATTTAATTTTATATAAAATAATAAAAATATGTAATAAAATTTTTTGTAAAAAATTAAAATTGTGAAAATGGATTTTGAATGAAAATAACTAGGGATTTTTTCCTCACTAATTCAGCTAAGGATGTTTCTGTGCTTATTTATTTAAAAATTATTAATTATTATTTTTAATTACAATTAAAATTAGTAAGGGAAAAAATATACTTAGCTAGTGAATTTTCTGTCATTAAAAAATTTGCTAGTGAATTTTTCCCACGCTAGTTTTTTGTGACGACCATATTAGCTTGGTAAATTTTCCAGTGTTAATGTGTTATTATTCTATTTTTGCGAATGAAAAATTCCATATAGCTAGGGATTTCTCCATTGGTATTTGGGTATTTTCTTATAGTGTAGAAAGATATAAAGATAAATAAATAGGAAAAAAGATAGAAAAATAGATAGATAGACAAATTGGCAGATAGTCAGATAGAACAAATTTATAGATAGAAAGAGAGACTAGTAGATAAATAGATACATAGACATATAGATAGATAGATAGTTATATAGAGAAAATTTTTTGTCAAATAGATAGGAAGAAAAGAAGATAGATAGATAATTAGATATATAGATAGATAGAAAGAGAGATAGATGAAAGATTGATAGATAAATAAATAGATATATAGTTAGAAAAATAGATAGATATATATATATATAGATATATACTCATATAGTTAGACAGATAGAAAACATATAAATAGATATTAAATTATTATACTGATATATAGATAGATATATATATATATATATATATATAGATAGATAGATAGATAAATAGATAGATAGATAGATAGATACATAGATACACAGATAGATAGATAGACATTAAGATAGACAGAAATGTATATATTTAGATAGATAAATAGAAAGATATACAGATATATAGATAGATTGATTGATAAACAGATAGATGGACAGATAGATAGATAGTTAGTTAGATAGACAAATAGTTAGACAAATAGTTAGACAATTAGATAGATATATAGATCGACAGATATATAAATAGATTATTAGACTAATATATAAATAGATCGATAAATAGATAGGTAGATTAATACAGATGTTGATAGACAGATAGATAGACCAATAGATAGAAAATTGATAGACAGATAGATAGATATATAGATACATAATAAGAAAGATAAATATGCTGATAAATAGACATATAGATAGGTTGATAGGTAGATATACAGAAAAAAAGATTTATAAATAGATAAAAAAATATGCAAATATATCGACAGATAGATAAATAGAGAGATACTCATATTAATAGATAGATAGATAGTCAAATAAATAGACAAATAGATAAAAAGATAGATATACTTATAGTATACTATGAGATAGACCGATAAATAGGTAGATTGATAGATAGACAAGTAGATAGATAGATAGACTAATGATAAGCATATAAATATACATATAAATATAAATATAAATATAAATATAAATATAAATATAAATATATATATATATATATATATATATATATATATATAGAAAGATAGACACATAGATAGAAAGATATAAAGAGAGATTGATAGAAAGATAGCTAGACAAGTAGATAGATAGATAGATCTATATGTAGATCTATCTATCTATAGATAGATCTATAGGTAGATAGTTAGATAGACAGATAGGTAATAGATAGACAAAGAGATAGATAGATAGATAGATCGATCGATTGATATTCAAATTGATAGTAAAATAGATAGATATATAGATAGACAGACTAATAGGTAAGTAGTCAAGTAGATAGACAATCTGGTAGCTAGGTAGACAAACCGTTAGACAAATATTCAAATAGACACATAGAATTAAAGACTAACAATCAAACAAATAGGCAAAAAGATAGAATCACAAATAAACAAACAGATTGACCGGCAAATAGATTTGTAGATAGACAAATAAACAAATATATAGATGGATAGTTTGATAAATAAATAGATAGATAGATAGATAGACAAATTGATAAACAAATAGATAGATATATAGGTAGATAGATAGTCAGATAGATAATAAAAAGATAGATAGCTAGAAAAATAGATAGATATATAGATAAAAAGATAGACAAATTAATAGATAGAATGATAGAAAGAATGAGAGACAGATTGATAAACATACTAACATACAGATTGATAGATATTTTTATAGATATATTGATAGATAGATTGTTTGGCATATTGATAGACAAATAGATAGATGGAGAGATAGATATAGAGATTGATAGATAGATAAAGATATAGAAATAAAGTAAGATAGATAGATATTTAAATAGATTATTAGGCAGATATATATATATATACATAGATAGATAGATTGATTGACAAATAGATAGACATCTAGATAGACAGATAGATATATAGTATGATAGATAGATAGATAAAGAGATATAGATAGATAGATATATATATATATATATATATATACATAAGACTAAAAGATTGATATATAGATAGATAGACAGATATAATCAGATAGATAACCAAAAAGAAAGACAAACAACTAGAAATATTGATTGTTAGATAAACATATAGGTAGGTAGAAAGATAGATAGACAAATAGATAGTCATATAGATATAGATATACAAAGACATATAGATAGATAGATAGATATATATATATATATATATATATATATATAAATAGATAGATAGATATATAAACAAATAGATAAATATATAGATACACATATTTATAGACAAAAAGATAGAAAGATTGTTAGAAAGATTCATAAGTAGTTATATAGATAGATTGAAAGATAGAAAGATAGATAAATAGATAGATAGATAAATAGATACATAGATAAATTGATACATAGATAAATATGCAGATAAAAAGATATATAAAAGACAAATAGACAAATAGACAAATAGAAAGATAGATACAAGTCTAATAGATAGATAGATAGATATATAGACAGATAGATAGACAAAAAAATAAAAATATACATATAGAGAGATAGATAAATAGAAAAATTGATAGATTGATAGATAGATTGACATGTAAATAGAAAGAAACATAGATAGATAGATATATAAATAAAAAGATTGATGGATAGATAGATATATTGATTGATAGAAAGATTGATTGATATATTAATAGATAGAACGATAGAGTGATTGATAGACAAATTGATAGAAATATAAAAAGATAGATTGATTAAATGGTGGATAGATAAATAGATAGATATACTTATAGATCGATAGTTTATTATACATTTTGATAGATAGATAGACAAAAAAAGAAATAAACATATAGTTATTCAAATAAATTGATATGAAGATAAATAGACATATTGATAAATAGATAAATTAATTGATTAACAAACAAATAGATAAGACAAATAGATAGTTAGAAAGATAGATAGACAGATTGATTGATTGATACAGAATAGGTTGATAGTTAAAATTATAAATAGTTTGATAGAAAGAGAGATAGATAGATAAACAGATAGATAGATAGATAGAAAAACAAATAGATAGAAAGATAAAATAAATATTGATAGATTGGTTGGTAGATATTTTGATAGTCAGATTAATAGACAGATTGATAGAAAGCTAGATGATTGACTTATAGTCAGAGATAGATTGAAATATTGACAGATTCATAAATAGATTGATAGATTGATAGATTAATACAAAGATAAATAGATCGATAGATAGACGAATAGATACATAGATACATAGATCAATAGAGAGAGATACTTAGATAGATAAATAAATAAAGAAATTTAATAGAAAGAAAAGATTTATAAATAGAAAGACACACATATAGATAGAGAGATAAATAGAAAGATAGATAGTCATATAGAGAAAAAAATACTCTCAACTTCTAGAGAGAGAAATTCCCACTTTCTAGAGAGAGAAAATCACAATTGTTGCTCAAATCTAGCTCTCTCAAGCTCAAAAATGGAACAAAATGACTTATTATTACAAAATAAGTCTTTTGCCTCGATTACAAGAATGCTCGCGCCTCCCTCATGCATTTTCGAAAAAAAAACAGGAGTCCTGTGATTTTATTTTCAGCCGAGGAGATGAGGAACTTCATGGCGCCTTACGAATACATGCTCATCGAGAAGTTTTCTCATGGCAGCCCTCTCCCGAATGAAATGCAACATTTTGTCTCCTCTCTCAAGCTCACGGGAAGAGTTAAACTAGCCGATTATGATGCAAAACATATATTTCTGCAGTGCTTTAATGTTGAAGATTATTATCGTTTGTGGCATATAGGTTTGTGGCAAGTTAATGGCTTTCCTATGCGCGTGTTGAAATGGACGAAGAAGTTCAGTCCTATGGAGGAGGCGCCTCTTGCCCCGGTTTGGTTCTCTCTCCCGAAACTCCCATTACACTTGTTTAATGCGCATTCTCTCTTTGTATTATCCTCTTGCTTGGGTAAGCCATTGATAAGGGATGAGGCGACTGTAAAGATGACAAGACCAAGCCAGGCCCGTGTTTGTGTCGAATGCAACATATCTTCTCCACTTCCTAACAAAATCTGGATAGGTACACGGGAAGATGAACAAAACGAGGGGTTTTGGCAAACTATTATTCCCGAAAACATGCCCTCCTTTTGTTTAATTTGCAGAAGAATTGGGCATGATATCTCTGAATGTAGGAAGTGTTCGGAACAAGTAAACAAAGAGAAATGGCAGGATTTTAGAAGTAAGAGGGTAGATAAATGGATAAGGAGGGAGGAGGAGAATCCGAAATATGGAGAGATAGAAGATTTAGTGAAGGAAAAAGAGGTGAGTGTGAGAGAAAAAGATAATTATTTATCAGATATAGAGGAAGGCAGAAACAACTTAGAAACATGCATAGAGGGCAAAAGCATAGAAAATAAGGAAGAGGGATGGGAGGAAGTTAAAGTTAGAAAGAAGAAAATTAAAAAAAATAAACTTAAAAGAGTTCTAAAAGAAAAAATAGAGGATTATAGTTGGTTAAATGAGGATCTCCTGGATTTTCCAGAAGAAGATTCAGAAGTATTTAGTTGTCCTCCATTTGGTAAGGTAGAAGCAATTGAAGAAAGTTATATAGTAGTAGCAAAGGATGACCTAGAAATGTATGAGGATGGACGGGGAAAACTAACAAAGGATCAATCTATGGAAGCTATAAAAAGAATGGCCATGCAAATTGGCATACAAGGGAAATACAAGGAAATAGCTCAATCAATTGCACCCAAGAGTGCAAGGAATATGAGGAAGCATCAAGATAAAACATATGAAACTAAATGCACAAGTAGATCACAAATTAAATTAGGTTTTAATGGATAGTTACCTATATTGGAATATTAGAGGGGTGGCAAACAACCCCTCGATAAATAGATTAAAACAATTGATAAAAATACATAAAATTTCATTGGTTGTAATTGTAGAACCTCTGATTCAACAGGAACAACTATCTAAATATAGTCGAATTTTAGGGTTTAATAACTCATTCTCTAACCTAAATAGTAAACTCTGGATTATGTGGCATAATTATTTAGACATAGAAATATTAAAAGATACAGAACAAATAGTGCACTTTAAAATATCCGAAGACATAGTATCGGTAGTATATGCTAAAAATGATAAAAACTCTAGATTAATCTTATGGGAAGAAATGGAAAAAATTGCAGCAAATAATGTTCCCTGGCTGATAGGAGGAGACTTTAATGTTATAAGAAGTGCCCCAGAAAAGATGGGGGGAAAAACTCCTAACACAACAGCGATGTCTCAATTTAATGAGGCGATTTCTAATTCTAACTTGTTAGAAATAGACTTCACAGGCTCAAATTACACTTGGTGTAATAACTGGCAAAAAAGAGGAGCAATTTGGGTCAGGCTGGACAGGGTAATGTGCAATGCGAAGTGGGTAGCCTCACATGGCACTACAGGGCTTAGACATTTAAGCAGAACCTATTAAGACCACTCTCCACTCCTCATATCACTTTATAACAATAAAAGAGGTACATGAAGCTTTAAATTTCAAAACATGTGGGGAAAACACTTCGAGTTTGAAAAACTGGTAAGAGACTCTTGGTCGGATCCTGCATCAGGGAAACCTATGCAAGTTCTAATGATAAAGCTATATAGATTAAAAAAATAGCTAAAATCATGGAATAAAGAAATTTTTGGAAATATAAACCTACAAATAAAGCAATCAGAGGAACAAGTGGAAAAACTAGAAAAAAAATATGATAATAAAAATGATAAAGAAATTAGGAAGGATTTAAACAAGGCTAAAGCTGAATTGAGTTTAAAATTACACATGGAGGAGATATATTGGAAACAACGAGCAAAAATTAAATGGTTAAAGGATGGGTATAAAAATACAAAATTTTTCCATAACATGAGCAAAATAAAAACACAGAAAAATAAAATTAAAGGATTAAAAGATATAGAAGGAAAATGGATAGAAGAAGACAAACAATTATGTACCCTCTTTGAGGACTTCTTCAAATCTCACATGTGTGGACACATGCCTCATGAAGGAAACTCCTTATTACAAGAGATCGGGACCTCCATTACGAAAGATCAAAATCAAATGACGGAAAGGATCCCAGAAGAAGAGGAGGTAAAAATTGCAGTCTTTAATCTTGACAAAGACAGTGCAGTGAGACCAGATGGCTGGAATAATTATTTTTTTCAGCTAAACTGGCCCATTATTAAAAATGATCTAGTTTCAGCGATTGCTAGTTTCTTTGCTGGGGCAGATATTCCTAAAGCTTGGACAAACTCATTTATAGTTTTAATCCCTAAAAAAGAAGCTCCTCAGCTATGCGAGGATTTTAGACCAATAAGCTTATGTAATGCGATTTATAAGATTTAGCTAAAATAATTCAAAACAGATTAAGTAATATATTGCCACTAATAATATCACCGGAGCAAATAGGATTTGTTAAAAACAGACTAATGATAGAAAATATTAGATTAGCCTCAGAAATGATGAAAGAAATTGCAATTAAAACTAGAGGCAATAATCTAGTTATCAAGTTGGATTTGTCTAAAGCATTTGATAGAGTTGAATGGGATACACTCTGTTACATTTTAAGAAAATATACTTTTTCTGAATTAAGCATTGACATAATATACAGATGCATTTCAAGTACTTGGGTTAGAATTATTATAAATGGAAATATAGGTGAAGAATTCAAACCTAAAAGAAGCCTAAGACAGGGGGATCCATTATCCCCCTTATTATTTGATATATACCTAGATCTGCTTATACTTAATCTAAACAAAAGAATGTCGAAAGGCAATATATTACCTTTTAGACAACCATATAATACCCCAAGAATAGGTTGTTTGGCTTATGCTGATGATCTAATAATTTTTACAAATGCACATAAAAGATCTGTAATAAATCTGATAGAATTATTACAATTATTTGAATTAGAAACAGGCTAGGTTGTAAACAAAAAGAAGTGCCAGTTCATGCTAGCCAAAAAGACTTCAGAGAAAGTGATAAATAAGATTAAAAATATAACCGGATTTACACATAATAAGGGAGCTTTAACATATTTAGGCTGTCCAATATATGAAGGTAGACTGAGAGAGAAATATTTAATAATATTACAAGATAAAAGCAGGAGGAAAATAGCACGATGGAAAGAAAATCTTTTAGGATTCGGAGGACGGATTACATTGATCTCTCATGTGTTACAAAGCACGTTAGTGCATATCTTATCTGTAATACATCCCCCGAAGAAATTTTTGAACAAATTAGAATCAGAAATGTCAAATTTTTTATGGGGTAAAAAAGATGGGAAGCAAAAAATTCACTGGAAAAACTGGAGGGATATATGCTACCCAAAAGCAGAAGAAGGCTTAGGAATAATTACTTTACAGGACATGGTCACCGCTTGGGATTGCAAAGGATGGTGGAGGCTGATCGAGAATGATAGCCTTTGGGCAAAATATATGCAGGCCAAATATTTAGAACAAAACAAACAGAGGCTTAAATAGGCATCAAATGATTGGAAAGCTCTGGAGAAACAAAAAGATATAGTAGAATCACACTCAATATTAAAAAAGAGTGGTTTGAAATGGACTCTCACACCACAAGGTAATTTCACACTAAAATCGGTTAAGGAGTTGATTAGAAGGAAAAATCCTACTCAACCAATATTTAAATTGGTCTGGAAAGCACCTATTCCACAAAAAATGTGTTCGCTAGCATGGAAAGCAATAGTAAATGCATTACCTGTGGATACTAATGTGCAAAGAAAGGGCATAAAAATAGTATCCAGATGTGAGTGTTGTTTTGCTGAAGTAGAATCAATAGATTATCTATTCTCGAGAGGGAAAATTGCAGAAGAAGTTTGGAAGAAACTTGAAGGAAATGGATAAATTAGTAATAAAGAGGAAAGTCTAATAGAAAGAATTAAAAAATGGGAAAATGCTATTTCTGCTAACCCTTCTAGAAATTGGCTCTATAAAAATTTACCTCATGTAGTAATATGGTGTTTATGGCAAGCTTGTAATAGGAGTAGATTTGAAGGAAAGAAAATGGATTCGATAGATATATTACAAAAAATTAAGCAGGAAATAAGTAGCATATCAAATATTAAGCCCATTATAGTAGAAAAACTAGCTATAGATAAGAAAGTGGAAAAAGAATGGGGTCTTAATATAAAAATAGTTAAACAATATTGGGCAAAAAGTATAAGTTGGGTTAGGCCCCCTGAAGGAAAATTCTTTCTAAACACGGATGGAAGCTTTAATAGGGATACTGGAATAGTAGGAGGAGGTGGGTTAATAAGAGATTCCAAAGGCACAGTTATGAAAGCTTTCTCCTCGGTTAGTGTAGCAGACTCGACTCTACAATCAGAAATTAGGGCGTTAAGAATAGGTTTAAATGTATGCAAAAAAATTAGAATATAAAAGTTTTCAAATACAAGTGGACTCGATGTTATTATTTAATTTAGCAATAGGAAAAATTTCTCTTTGGAAATATGAGGAAGAACTAGAAATAATAATGAAGATTATAAAAGATTTAAATGCATCAATAATGCATATATACAGAGAGGCAAATACTCCAGCAGATTATCTCGCGAGGATAGGCTCGGAAAAAGGAGAAATAGAATTCGATGAGGATTCTATGCCAGAAAAATTGAAAGGTCTAGTGAGATTAGATAAGATGGCCTTTTCTTATGTAAGAGTTAGGAAGAGTGGAGGTCGGGTTAGTTTAAAATAAATTTAGACCATAGCTTAGAATAGATAATTAAAAAAAAAAGAAGCAAGTAGGTTAACTCAAAACATGGGATTCTAGGATAAGCATAGGTCTTGATTTTCTTTCTCTTCTCAGCAGCGCAGCTACATACAAAGTGGCAGAAATCTCAGCCTTGATTGTTAGGTTGTGCACACGAATAGACATGTACCTAGTTCATGTTTTATACTTGTAGGATGAAGATGTTATGATGGTTTTTGGTTTTTAAATGGTTAACTTTACGAATATTTTATA
Organism: Sapria himalayana; assembly: GCA_029783825.1. Classification (NCBI taxonomy): domain Eukaryota; kingdom Viridiplantae; phylum Streptophyta; class Magnoliopsida; order Malpighiales; family Rafflesiaceae; genus Sapria; species Sapria himalayana. The sequence goes on from JAREIK010001754.1 coordinate 197,013, forward strand.
GGTTAAACAATGTTGTACATAGATATATTCCCCTTGGTAATATCATATAATAATAAGCTGTTTTTCACGGGTTTATTTGACTACTGCTCAATTTGTTTATGTCGATAACAACTGATCACCCGGTCCTGTGGGTGATCATCGGGTGCACAGTTTACATGCGTTTGCAGGTGGTTTTTTTTGGCTAAGTTGTGTGTTATAATTCTGGTTGAACAAGTTTATATTTCCTGAGAGTAATGCAGAAAGTCTTAGGTCTTGTTGCAGCTCGTTAAAAGCTGTATGGTCAACTCCAATTACAAGGCGCGGCAAAGAGACTGGTAGCGAACGAAGAAATGATAAATGTTGTATAAGCAGAACAAGGGGCAAGGGAAATAGGGTAGACAAGCTATATTGTAGGCGTGCTCATTTTCTTTGTATATTGCAGGCACAGGAGCATATAAAAGAAGAAGCTGGACGGTTGGAAACATTCAGATGGATACATTCGAGAAGCAGGACGTGAACAATACGGCTTTTGGGGAAGATGAAAACAGATGCTACCGGATATGGCCGATAAAATCAAGAAGTTAAATGAAAAGATGGGCCGAAGTTGGTCCGAAAAAATCAAAATGCATAGATGGGCCGGAAAATAAATAAACTAGAGCAAAGCCTCGAGCTTACTCTAGTTTAATTATATAATGAATAAATGTTTAATTAGAAAGTTTTTTTTCAAATTTTTATAGGCTAGCTAATAGGCTTAAGGATAAGATGGGTGTAAGAGGACTACGGGTAGATGTAGGTTATAAAAATGGTATTCCTCCGCCGAAAGAGAGGGTAATTAATAATAAAACGAACCTTAAAAAAAAGACCGTCATATAAATATATATATATATATATAGATATATAGATAAATAGATTGATAGACAGATAGATATATAGATACATAAATAGATAGACAAATAGATAGATAGATAGATAGATAGAAATATAGAAAGTCAAATACATAGACAGATAGGTAGACATATAGATAGATAGATATATAGATAAACAGACTAACAGACATACAGAGAGATAGATAGATAGATAGACTGTATATAGAAATATAGATAAATAGATGGACATATGATTAGATAGATAGATAGTTAGATAGACATATAAATAGATAGATGGATAGATAAAAAGATAGATAGATAGATAGATAAATAAATAAATAAAAAAAGTCTGACAAATAGGCAGATACACAATTTGATAGATAAACTAACTATTAAAAAACATAAAGGTAGATAGATAAATAGATTTAAAAATTGATTTATTAATAGATTATTAAACAGATATATACATAGATAGATTGATTGATTGATATTTTGATAGATTCATTGATTGACATATTGTTGGATAGATTAATTGATAGATTGATAAAAAGATATATAGAATGATAGATAGATAGTCAGTAAAATATATTGATAAAGAGATAGATACTCTTATAGATAGATATGATAATATATTGACAGATAGATAGAAAGAAAGATAGACAAATAGATAGACAGATAGATAAACAAATAAATAAAAAATAGATTTATAGATAAATAGATTGACAGATAGATAAATTTATAGATAGATAAAAATATAGATAGATGATAGATAGATTGATAGATAATTGATTGATAGACATATAGATAGATAGATAAATAGATAGAAAGATAGATAGATAAAAAATTAGCAGATAGATAGATTAATTAATAGACATATAGATAGGTAGATAGATAGATAAATAAATACATAGATAGAAATATAGATAGATAGATAGATATAAAGATAGAACGATAGATAGCCAAATAGAGTCATATATATAAATAGATTATTATACATATATTTAGATAAATAGATAGATCATAGATAGATAGAAAGCTAAGTATATATATAGAAAGATAAACAGATAGATAGATATATAAATAGATTATGAAACTAATATATACACACACACACACACACACACACACACATATAGATATATAGTTAGATTGCCAAATAGATAGACAAATAGATAGACAAATAGATAGACAAATAGATAGACAAATAGATAGACAAATATATAGAGAAAAAGAAAGATTGATAGATAAACATATAAATAGACAAATAGATAGACTGATAGATAGATAGATAAATAGATAAAAAAAATACAAATAGATAGACACATAGTTAGAGTGATAGATAGGCAGTAAGCTAGATAAAAAGATAAACAGATAGATATATAGATAGATATAAAGATAGACAAATAGATAGTCAGATAGATAGTCAAATCAATAAATAGATATATAGATATATGAAAAGACATTTTGATAAACATATAAATAAACATATAGATATATATAGATATATAGATATATAGATAAATAGATAGATAGAAAGGTAAATAGATAGATAGGTATGTAGGTAGATAAATAGATAAACAAGTAGATATATAGATAGATATACTAATATATCAATAGATAAATAGATATATTGATAGATAGATAGATATACAGATAGATAGACAAACAGACAGATAAATAGATAGATAGATAAATAAATAAATAGTGAAACAAATAAATAGATATACATTTAGGAAAGTAGTCAGGAAAGCTGACAATTAGGTAGGTAGGTATATATACACATAGATAAACAAACAAATAATTACATGAAATGATAGAAAAAAAAATAAAAATAGACAAATAGATAGATTGATAGAGAAACTGATAAAAATATAGATAGATAGACCTATTGATAACTAGAATGATATATAGATTGATTGATATATTGATACACAAATTGACAGAGATATAGAAAAATTGATCGACAAATTGATAGATGGATAGATAGATAGACAACTAGATAGACAGACATATATATAGATAGACAGAAAGATATATAGATATACAAAAAAATAGAAAGATTTATAGATAAACAAATAGATTGACAATTTGATAGAAAGATTAATAAATAGACTAATAGGCTGATTAAAAAATAAATTGATAGATATATTGATAGATGGATAGATTAAAAGATTGATAGATACATAGATAGATAGATAGATATGTATATATATATATTGACAATAAGATTTAGATATAGAAAGATAGAAAGATATATAGATAGATAGAAAGAGAAAAGGTCTTATAGTTAGACAAATAGATAGTCTGATAGATAGACAAATAGATAGATAGACAATTAGATGGATATAAAAATAGATAGATAGACAAATAGATATATAGATTGATAGATAGATAAATATATAGATTGATTGATAGATGAAAATAGAAAAATAGATAATTTATAGATAGATAAATAGTTAAATTGATAAAAAGATAGATAGATAAATAGATAGACAAATAGATATACATATAGATGGACAGATAGATAGATAGACATATAGATAGATAGAAAGATAGAAAGATAGTTGAATAGACAAATAGATAGATAGATATATACACATATATATAGATAGACATATAGAAAGATAGATAGATTGGCAGAATGATAGAGAAATTAAAAGATAAAAAGATAGACATAAAGAAATATAGACATATAGATAGACTGATGGACAAATAGATAAATAGATAGAATGATAGATAGATATGCAGATAGATAGATATATATATATATATATATATAAATATATCCTTACATAGAAATATAATTACATAGATAGATAAAAAGATAGATAGATAGACTTAAAAATAGATAGATATATAGATAGATTCATAATAAATAAACAGATAAATAAATATAAAGGCAGATAGATAGATAGATATAAAAATAATAAGAAAGATTGTTAGAGAAAATGAGAGAGAGATTGATATTTATATTCATAGATAGATTAAAAGAGATAAAGATAGAAAGAAAGATAAATAGATAAACAGATAAATAGATAGAAAGATAGACAGATAGATATATAGATAGATAGATAGATAGATCAATTGTGGGATACATAGATAGATATATAGATAGAAAGATAGACAGATCGATAAATAGATAGATAGATATATACACATATAGATAAACAGATAGATAAACAAAATGATAGAGAGATAGATACACAAATATATAGATAGATAGATACACAAATATATAGATAGATAGACAAATATATAGATAGATAGACAAATAAATAAATTAATAGCTAGAATGAAAAACTATTTGATAAATAGATAGATCAACTATTAGATTGATATATAGATATATAGATAGATAGATAGATAGACATATAGATTAATAGATAGATAGATAGACATATATTTAGATAGAGAGATTGACAGAAAGAAATATAGATAGACACCTGGATAGATAGATATATTGATTGATTGAATGATAGATTGATAGATTGATAAATAGATATACAGATATATAGGTAGATAATTACATAATAGGTAGACAGATTAATAGATAGATAGATACATAGATTGATAAATAGCTAGATAAATAGATAGAAAGGCAGATAGATACACAGATTGATATATAGAGAGATAGACAGATAGACAGATAGATAGATTGATAAATAGATAGGCAGACATATAGAATGATAGATAGATATACAAATAGATATATAGATAGATAACACTACAAGAAAATATCCATTTAGCTATGGACTTTTAGTTAGGGATCAATCCCTAGTTAAATTGCAAGGGATTAACTAGGGAATAGCAAGGGATTTACCACCCCACATGAAAAAATAAATAGCAATAGATTAGAGAGGAATGTTTTTTCGAAAATTCTGCTAAAGAAATTTGGGGGATTTAGTGAATGATTATCGACGAAAAATTTTCGTAACTTCTGCTCTAGAAAAGTGGGGATTTTAGCGATTGATTTTGTGATTGAATATCCCTTGTTAATAAAATCATTGATTTAGCGATGAATTTAATGATGAAATTTCTTATGCTAATAAAATCTTTGATTTATCGACGGATTTTACGACGAAATATCTCTTGCTAATAAAATTCTTGATTTAGCGATGGATTTAGAGATAGATTTTCCCTTGTTAATAAAATCCTTGATTTAGCGATGGATGTTCCCTTGCTAATAAAATCCTAGATTTAGCGAGGGATTTAGCGACAGATATTCCCTTGCTAATAAAATCTTAGATTTAGCGACGGATTTAGTGACATATGTTCTCTTGCTAAAAAAATCTTAGATTTAGCGACGGATATAGCGATGGATTTAACGATGGATTTTCCATTGTTAATAAAATCCTTGATTTAGTGATAGATTTAGCGATAGATTTTTACTTTCTAATAAATTTCTTGATTTAGCTACGGATATAGCGATGGATTTTCCCTAGCTAATAAATTACATATTTTATCAATGAATTTAGCGAACGAATATCCCTAGCTAATAAAATACATATATTAGTGAAGGATTTAGCTATGGAATTTCCCGAGAAAAAAAATACTTAATTTTGCGATTGATTTAGCAATGGAATTTCTCTAGCTAATAAATTTTGTAATTTAGCGACGTATTTAGCGACGAATTTAGCGACCGATTTTCTCGAGCTAATAAAATCCATAATATAGCGATCAATTTTTCCTAGCTTATAAAATCCATAATTTAGCTATGGATTTAGTGACGATATTTCCCTAGCCAATATTTAATTATATAATTTTTTTATTTATGGAGTTCATATGTAAATTTATCCCAAGCTAAAGTGTTCATCACAAAATATTAATGAAAAAACTATTTTCCTGGCAAATTATTGAACAAAGAAAATTTACTAGCTAATTATATTTTTTTCCATGCTAATTTTTATCGTAATTAATAGTAATAATTAATATTTTTGACTGAATATATATAAAAAATTCCCTAGCTAAATTTGTTAGGGAAAAATCGCTAGCTATTTTTCATTCAAAACATATACTATATTAAATTGAATAAAAACAAAATATCAAAGCTATTCAACATTTATTCTAATACAATAGTTACATAGTTAAAACGAAAACATAACATAGGTTATATATTCATTAAAAATTAAAAAATCATCCTCATCATTAGTTAGTGCATTTGGGCTAGCCTCTCTTACGTGGTATCTCTGTTGGAACATGGTATTCTATCTGTCACGTCAAGGCCACTAGCTATGACTCCATATAGGACATCTGGTGTTGCATTGCATTCTTAATTCTTTCATCTCATCATTCACTTCTTTTATTTCCTACATTTCTTCTTTCTAAAGAATATTCTACTGATCTTTCTTTTTCATTTCTATCTCAATAAATACAAAACATTCATGTATTTCAATTACTTGCTATTCGACCACATCATCCACCACTACTGTGAAAGAAGAACTAGAAGCACATTGCTAAAACAAAAAGCAACTACCTTCGAGCCGATGTCGTACACTCACTACTTCTTCTTACCTCCTATGGTCTCCAAATAGATATGATCATATTCAATTAGTTGAAGATCCATAAAACCCTCAACTAGGTGAGAATCAACTGGCACACATACCTCCATTAGATCATGTGTTAAAACATTATAAAATACTATTCTAGATATAAATAAAATAAATCAAATATTTTTTATTCCACACAACTTTCCAAATTTATTATAGTATTCTAAAATTTTATTAATATAATAGATTCTTATAGCAATCATCTAAGATTTTTTGTCAACAAATTACCCATCCACTTTCTTCACATGCATCTTTCTGAAAATCTTATAAAAATTGGGATCTCAACCCAATTATCCGGCCTAAAGTATGTATTTTTTAAGTCAAAAAATAAATACGTTAGAAAATTTTAGCTAAAATTGTAAAACCATGCAAAGATTTGAATTATTGGGACTATTAGGCCAACTGTTAAATATATAAATCTTTTTAAGATATAAATTGTACCAAATCTCAATCATGCTCAATGCTCGACTTTGACCCTCCTATGTGACAAGATATTTTTGTACCTGGTCTTGTTACCTTAATCCATCAGTTTTTGCTGGCTAACTCTAATTTTTTTTCTTCTGGCTTATCCCAATACTTAAGCTATCTGGGATACTCATCCTCGTGTGTAAAATCAGGCTGATCTTTTTGAATCTTTAATTTATGGATAAATTTTGAGTACAGTTCAGTAGCTTTGCTCTCCCATAATGACTTTATCTATCCATCAAATTGGGGTGCCCATGTACACTTATTCTATATATAGAAAATTCACAAAAAAACTATAATAATAATGACATAATTCTTTTATTCTTGACTAATAATAAAGATACTAGTTAACTAATTAGATAATTAATTTTCAATGCATTTGTTTCTTTTTTTTTACCTAAAAGATATAAAAGATAGTCTCTTTTGTTGATTCAAAACCTTACTTCCATAAGAATGCTTTGGAATCTACCTTTTTTTTGAAAGACTTTGTAATTATAGATGAGCACTGTGAAATGGAATAAAACTATAAAAATAAACAAATAACATTGAAAACAAGTAATTTATATCTATAAATAAAAACCACTAATAGGGCCATCATAATATTTAATTAAAGTAATATTTACATATTACTTATACCTCTGATCCATAATCTCTATTACTAACTTAGCACTGCCTACAGAGAAATCCACATCAATTGATAATGTTGATGGTGATGTAAATGGGGTAAAAACTGATGATGTAAAATATGGTGAAGATGAATGTGATGGATCAGATGTGAGTGCAATAAGGATAATGGCTTGTGTCTTATCTGATAAAGGTGATGGTAAAGATGTCAATGATGGTGATGGTGATTGTGATGTTGAAGTCTAGATAGGGTGGGTATTAGATGATACTAACTATACAATAGGACAAAATACTATATGAAACTCATCCATGTCTGCATCCACGTCCACCTCCACCATGCCAACATCCTTTATGCACCATATACTATAGAAAATGTAAAAAAATATAGAACAAATAATAGAGATATAATGAAAACATAAATTAATATTGTATGATGAACAACCATGCATTTTAAAATAACACATACTAATGGATTGCAACAAAATATAGAAAGTCTTAAAAACTATAATATTCTAATACAATTATAATAGTTTAATTATTGGTATCAATATCATCCTCTAATAGATCTTTTGACATTTCATCTGATTCTGATGGAAGTTCTAACTTATCTTCAGATAGAAAATGATCATCTTCAATTTCTATTAGTCCACTATTTAAGTTAGATAAGTTTTCATGATCTTCGTCTACATGCATAAGCTTAATATTATTTATCTCATCTTCTTGAAATGCTAGTGCAATAGTAAAGTTTGTACTTCTTTGTTGAGATATTTGTACTTCAAAATTTGATCAAGCTTTGATTTTGAAAATGACCCATCAGTCAGTCTTATCATGAGATAAACTCAGATATGTACAATAATATACTAGAGTAGCTTGAACTACCATAATAAATGGCTCATATTAATTAAATCTACAACTCAATAATTCTATCTCATCAGCTATTTGACCATAATAACTTCTGCTATTTGACCATAATAATCGATCTCATTTGCACTATAACTTGAGCCTTTAATGCATGCACCACTATTAATAGTTGTTTTAGAAGAACCGTGTCCTATTGTGTGAAATTTATATCCATTGACAAAATACCTAGGATAGGTTATCACATATCTAAATGGGCCTTTACTTAGATTCTGTGTGAATATGTTGGAATCTCTATTTGAAGGATTATTTGTCTGTTTCAAAAATTCAACAAATAATGTTAAAAAATATCAGATACTAAAAAATCAAATTATTCAAAAAATTAAGGTTCAATAATTCTCAAATTGTTCTCGAACCAATTCACAAATTTTTTTTCTAGTATAGAATCGACCTCATGCGTAGGAATGGTTTGTTGCTAATGTTATAACTGCTCAACATTAACAATGCACAAATATAAATAGAGGGAGAACAATGGATATCAATTTTTAATTATTCCTATTTAGGACAAAATTATCATTTGATTAAACCTGCAACCATTTTGTGTATACATACTCAATACATGGTGCAACCTCTTCACAATTAAGTAAAATGTAGCTCCAAGTTACTTTGTACTCATCATCTTTCATACATATTTTCATTACTCTTCCAAATACTTTTCTAGGGTGTTTGAATATATATAAGTTGTGCTCTTCTACCATCACTTGACCTTTATCATTCCGAGACACATTTTGATTCTTTGTATTGAAATGGTCCTCAAAATGATAAGAACAAAAAGATGATACTTCTTCTACTAAATATGCATTGCAAATGGAACCTTCAACTTTTTCCTTGTTTCTAACATTTAATTTCAAATTATGAAGATACCTACAACCATTATGTTTGGTTTCAATAAAATAAATTACAATATTAATTTATGATAGAAAGAATAAAACATAGCTATTTATATTTATTTATCTCTCAAAATGATACATCAGCCTGTATTTCACTAGCCCAGCTATCCTTGCTTCATAAGCCAAATGGACCGGCAAATGCTCCATGAGTCAAAAAAGCTTAGTTAGAATATCTAATCAAGCTTAAAAAGAATGAGCGGTATGTCATTCTCCAGTCTCACCATATCATCTTTTTTGATTGTGGTTGTGGTTAGCTATTTGAAGAACAGATTATGTTCTGTAAGGACCTTCCAAACATTTAGGAAAAGTATTTCACAAAAAATAATTGGTATTAATCTCTACATAAATACATGATAGTCATGACTTTCTATTCCAAATAACTTAAGCTTGTTCATATCTACCAATTATTTTTTGGTAGATATGAATAATACCTAACTCATTATCATAATCTCTGTTTTGCCTTCTTATCAAGTGTGTAACATGCTTTAGGATATTTTCTTGTAGCCTCATTATGTTTCGATTTAGAATGCTGACAGTAATCAATTAACTCTTGTCATTATTTTAAAGGGTCTTTTATTTTTCTACCTACATTCAAGACAGTGTTGAAAACCATATCAAACATATTTTTTTCAATATGCATTACATCCAAGTTATTACGAATTAAATTGGACCTCTAATAGGGCAAACCCCAAAAAATATTGTGTTTTCTCCAGCCAAATGTTTTTCATATTGGTCCATTAGTTCTAGTAGTATCTATTTAAGTTACTTTTTCAAACAAACTCTGAATCTCTGTCAAGATATCATCTCTTGGACGAACAGTTGGTGGAACTATCTTCACTATTTTATTTTTTTGAAATATATTCTATTTTTATGTAATGAATGATTTGTAGGTAGAAACTTATGATGGTTATCAAATGATGAATGTTTACTACTAAATTTGAGAGTAAAAGCATCAGACTTATCCGTGCAATACGGGCCTACTAATCATCCTGTAGTATTCCAACCCAATAATATTGAATATGTAAGAAAATCACTTACAATCTATATAAGGGCCTTTTCATAATAAAAATTTGCTTCTCTGAGATGTAATATGTATTCATGCCAACATTCCATAAATGATTTAACTCTACTATATTAGACTGTGAGAAAATATCCATGTCTTTTAAATTTTTTGGCCCTGGAACCAATATTGACAGAAACATATATTGCTTCCTCAAACACAACCATGGAGAAAAATTTTAAGGTGTCACTATCACTGGCCATATAGTTTCGTGTTGTTTAGACTGGCCAAATGGCTGAAAACCATCAGTGTAGAGACCCAATCTCACATTTTGTCTTTCAACAGCAAAATTTTGATCTATATGATAAAAATGCTTCCAAGCAAGTGAATTTGATGGATGACGCATCACCCTTTATTCAATCTCATGCTCAGAATGCCACCTCATATCATTTGCTATAGTATTTAATGCATATAATCTCTGTAATCAATGAATTAAAAGGGAGTAATACAACTTCTTAAATGCAACTTTCATCTTCTGTCATATTTCTACAACACGAGATGCCTTCTTAAAATGAGAATGATCACAAATCTTATAGCTAATTAAATCCATATCACCTCACCAATATAACAAACATCCATTGAAACAACCATCAAATTTTTTCACTGGTAGACCCATACCTCGTAGTAACTTATTAGTGCTGTAAAAGTTGTTAGTTACCAAATTTTTATACAGAATAATCACTTTTATCACTTCTGTTACCTAATCAAATAATTTCTCAGATATAGTAATTTCAGACTTCATACTCAAAAATTGATCCACAAGTGATAATTGCGAATATGAGTTACAACCAGGCCACAACCTATTATCTACAGCTTTATGCATATCATAAAATTTCTGAGCTTCACAATTAGGTGGTTCATCCATGTAATTCATATTGAAGTCAGCACCAGTAGCTTCCTTGACTATTCTATGGTATGTGTTTAAAGGTTCTTCATTACATACATAGGATTCAGTACTCTCATTTTGGTCAATGTTCACAATCATTGTACTTTCTCCTCGATAAATCCAAACAAAATAATTTGGTACAAAGCCATATTTAGCCAGATGGTATCGAATAATGTTTACATCATGAAAAGACATATTCTGACACTTGTGATTATTACATGGACACTTACTTTTATCTCTGTCGATCCATCTCAATTCACTACAAGCAAAGTTGAAGAAAGTTTCTAGCCCACTCAAAAAATCCTTATTCAAAATTCTATTCATAAACCTTTTATACATCCATTGACGATTTGAACTAATTTTTCCTTGTTATATTTACAAAGAATTATGCTCAATCATAATTCTAAATGAAACTTACAATGACTACAAATAATACTATTAATTAAATAAAATCACTTACAGATGAATATGCAAAGATAAAATATTGTGAATATCTAGGCAATTTGTTTGCAGAATCTACATATTGATTCATAGAATTAATTAGCACGCTAAAGGTGAAAGGATATCATGCTATTGCTAAATGAAGGGAGCATGTCTCTTCCAGTGCACCAATCAAAGCCACACAAAAAGGTAAGAATAATGAGAACACAAGAACCAAGTGAAATGATGTTTAGTATATCTACATACATACTGCAATATATGAACATATAATACTGCAGCATTATATGTACATGTATACTGAGTATACATGTACTTAGTACATATGTACGTATAATATTATAGTATATATGTACATATACTATAGTAATATATGTAACTAGTGAAATGCTAGTATATATGTACCTATATACTATAGTATTAAATATTTATCAAAGCAAACCTTTATTAATTTTTTTATTTTGATTTGAATGACTAGTTTAAATTTCATACGGATATGGTATGACATTGTTAATCATACGAAAATTTTATAAGCGAAGGACTTTTTTACTAGACATTACATGCCGCGACTAGGACAGCTTTGTCGTAGCAGAAAGATGATGACCAGAGGAACTGGGGGACAGAAAGCAACGTCATTTTAATGGATAGATTATATTTTATGCACTATATATATGTATATGTATTGAACTTTTATCTTGTACAATCTTATTGCAAATTTTTTGTGCCTTGTGTTTCCAAGTTCGATGCAATTTCAAATAAACAAAGATGATTTTTGTAGCCCTAGTTAAGGTGTTTGTTCATTTTTTTATTCTTATTATAGAATATATAATTGTTTGATGTTCATGCTCCATAATAGGTTTTTACGCTTTACTTTAATGTAAATACTTGTACATTAATACCTATATATATGTATATGTACATATATACTAGTATATATCTACACATACATATATACTAGTATATATGTACAAGTATTTACTAGTATATGTGTATATGTAAATATACACTATAGTATATGTACATATTTATATGTATATATAGATGCTTAGTATATGTACATATATACAGGTATATATGTACAAGTATTTACTAGTATATATGTACATACTTGTACATATACACTGTAGTGTATATGTACATACATGTACTTATATATGTACATATATACTCTAGTGTATATGTATACACATATATTACATATACACTGTAGTGTATATGTACATAGACTAAGTATATATATAAATATAAATACTTGTACATATATACCAGTTTATATATTCATATACAAATATACTAGTGTATACATATACACTACATTGTATATGTATACACATTTATAGGTACATATATATTGTAGTGTATATGTACATATACTAAGTATATATGTACATATAAATACTTGTATATATATATACCATTATATATGTACATGTACATATATACCAGTATATACATATACACTACAGTATATATGTACATATATACTGAGTATATATGTACACAGTATATATGTACATATAATACTACAGTTTATATGTACATAGATTGCAGTAATATATCTAACTAGTGAAATGCTAGTATATATGTACATATACATTGTAATATATATGTACATCTATATTGTAGTATTATATATTTATCAAAACATATATTTATTTATTTATTTATTTTGGTTTGATTGGCTGGTTTAAATATCGTATAGATATGGTATCGCATTGTTCCCCGTACGAAGCTTTTATAAGTAAAGAGATTTTTTACTAGAAATGATGCACCGTGACTCAGGCATCTTTGTAGCAGTAGAAATATGGTGATCAGAGGAGATGAGGAAGAGAAAGCAACGTCAATGCACAGATAGATTATACTTTATGCACTGTTGGTAGATATATTGATGAATATGATGTAATAAAATTTTGTTATGTTTTTGTTGAATTATGTAAAATATTGAATCATAATAATTTATTAAATGATTTTATTTTTTATTAATTATAAATTATTATTTATAGTTTATGTCTTAATTTACTTTAATATAAAAATATTAAATTATTTAAATAAATAATTCGAAAAAAACAATAAAATTCTGAAAATAGTTTTGGAATGAAAATAGCTAGGGAATTTTCCCTTGCAAATTTAGCTAGGGATTTTTCCCTTACTATTTTAGATAGAGAAATTATTATTTTAGCTAGAGATTTTTCCATTGCTAAATTTATTTTGCTAAGGAATATCTTCCTTACTAATTTTTAGTGACGAGCATTTTATATTGGGAAAGCTTCCATTGTTATTTCCGTTTAGCGATGGCAACTCTAGCTTATTAATTTAGCTAGGGAAATTATTATTTTAGCTAGAAATATTTCTGTCTCTAAAATTTTTTAGCAATGGATTCTTTATTTCGCTAATTTTTAGCGACGAGCACTTTAGATTGGGAAAGCTTCCATTGTTAATCCATCGCTATATCCCATTTAAGGATAGAAAATCTCCATTTAACTAAGGAATTATCCCTAGCTATTTGAGATTTTTTGTAGTGCAAGAAAGGGATGCAAAAAAGAAAAGATTTGCACGTGTGAATAAGTAAGCTTTTCACTTCTCAATGAAGATCAAAGATCAAAATTTTAACTATGATTGAACTCAATCTTTGAATATAAAAATAAATAAGAGAGAAAAAATAAATGGAATGAAGATCCAATTCCAATAACTTTTGGTAAATCAATTAATGAAGAATTCAAACATGAATAATAACAGATATGGACAAAAAAACATATCATACAAAGTATTAAACTAGAAAACATAGATGTGAAGAAGCTTGCAATTATAGATTCCTAGCATTACAAATATGGGCTGATTAGAGATATGAATAATTACAGATGAATAATTAAGATACATTAACATTAATATATTTTGAGGAAAACTGCAATTAAAATACAATTTGCTAAAGTAAACTAACTAAGCTAAGAAGAATAAGAATTAAGCAAACCTAGTTGACTACAATGCTTATAGTAATCCAGTCACATCCTACTTTAAGTAAAACTAAAGCTTTATATTATAAAGACACATGACTGAAATACAAAGAGTAAAGCCAAAGAAATGCATAAATAAATAGTTAATTATAGTAGCATACTAAGGACACACAATCTTATGAACTAAAGACCTGCAAAAAAAATAGCAGTGAAATAGAAATTTATCCTAATATTTAAGTAATTTACTTAAAGATTATTTACATACACATCAATTCAAATTTATAGGATAAGAAGGATGATAACTAATTAATTTAGCAAAAATTATAGATATGACTATCACTTATGTACATTTCAAATTAGATCTTTAATTGAGATATTAATTTTTTGTATTGAAATGCCAAATTTAATTTTTTATGATGGTTGTTAGCTCACATAATATGAAATTTCCAATCTAATCTTTTATTAGCAGTCTAATCACATAAAAGTATTATTTTATCAAAGAAAAGATTAAAGAAAATCTATATTTTGGCAAGTGCAGCTCATGATGGCTATTTTTCATAATGCCCAAATAGTCAATGAGCAAATAAACCAAATGGGCACATCACTTTTTTTAAAATATTATAAAACAAGTTAATTAATTTCATCAAACAAAAAATGGCTATAATTGAAAAAAAATTATAAAATCATTTAATATACTCATATTATAATGTTACACCAAAACAAAACATGACAGATATATAAACTACAAAAAATACAATGATACACATAAATTCAAACAAAAAACTATAAATACATATCTGTGTGTGTGTGTGTGTGTGTGTGTCATATATCAAGAGTATCATCAAATGCACATAAATATTTATTAATATATGCTAAATCTAAAATAGCTGAAAAGAAAAAAGAAAATAAAAGGAAAACATATGCTATATCAAGAGTATCATATATTAAAAGTTTCATATTATGCATTAATGATATTTTTTGATTTTTGTTTATCATTATTTTTTTATTGCTAATTGTTGAATTTAACAAAAATTATAATACTAGAATAACATTAAAAATAAAATATCACACCAATATTAAAGATAATTCTTTATTTGGAGATTTAGATCCAATGAACAATTATAATTAAAAAACTTTTCTTTGATATTTTGATTCTCTGTAATAATCTCAGAATCAACATTAGATCATAGTCAAAATTTTGAAATTCATTATTAAATGACGTGTTTCATCTTGTTTGATTTTTTTTTTCATTTAGTTCTACACTTTTATTTTTGATAATTTCTAATTTTTTGTATCTGTAACAAAGAAATTGGTAAGTTTTTTGTGTACAGAAGGATATTAGTCCACATGTTTCATTGTAAACAATAAATAATGTGCATGTAATCAAACATAGATTGAACTATATAAGCAACTTAACATGCACCACATGTCTATTACTTTTGATATATATACTATATGCACATTTTTTTAAAACAAAAGGGTGTACTCTATTACTAATCAAATTATCTATCATATTACTCATGTGAACCTTATATAATGATGGAATAATTAATTTTTATAAATGTATACATGAGATAGGTCACCATGCATGGCCAGTGTGCTTTGTGAATGTATGGTATCTAAGAAAACACATTGAGAAACTTCTATACAATATTTGTTCCCCTGCTTACAATAATGTATAGTCTGACATGGGTTCTTAGTCTTCTACACCCCCCATTTCTCCATCAAGTGTGATTTGATTCTACATGCCAATATTAGATAGATATAATAAAGACTTAGTGTAGTGAATTTTTTTCAATAGTACTATTAAACAAAAATTAATATTGGGCCAATTAAATAATGAAAGCATTTACAGTCATAATAGAATATAATAACTATAAAATTTATTGGGTACCTAATTAAAGACCAGAAAATATGATTTATTAAGAAAAAAGAATAAATAGAATTATTTCATAAACATCCACCAACAAAAATTACAACCTCAACAAACTGTCAACATTTGCAATGACAGCAAAATTAAAGGTTATGGTTAAGTTTTACCTTCTTCTTTGAGAAAAATTTAAGAGTTTCACAATATAACCATAGAAACCTATCTAGTAGATAAATTTCCACAGGTTCTTCATATTCATCGTCTCTACAAAACAAAAATTTTTAAAATATAAAAAAACAAAAATTAAAATATAAGATAATTTTAATTTAAAAAATTATAGTACCTTGCTCTTCTTCTCCTCTTGTTATTATTTTCTTCATCCTCTTTTACTATTCTTCGAATTTTAGAGCTAGCATACTTTTGGTTGATTTGAAATCCATAAAACTTAAAAAAAATAATCATTAAAAGAAAAAAAGTTCATACTACCAATTTATCATTAATACACAAGAACTCAACAAAAAAAGCACCATTTAGCTCACTACCAATTTTAAATTTGCAAAACTCATTTTTAATTTCTCATTAAATTATAATGATGATTAACAAAAAAAACACAGAGAGAGAGAGAGAGAGATGTTCTTTGTTTGATACGGTTCTTTGAAATAATGTTGCGATGACTATGTGTTTTGAGAGATGTTCTTTGTTTGGTACGGTTCTTGGAAACAATGTTAGAATGGTAGTGTGTTCTAATAGTTGAAGGTTTTTCAGGAAGTGAACTGACCTAATTACGTAGAGACGGCCATATGGGGGAGAGATGGGTTAGAGATAAAAAATATTAGAAAACAAAATTATATTATATTTAATCATTAATTATATTTCATAAATAAATAAATTTATGGTTAATAGTATATGAAGTTTTTATGGTTATTTTGTATAATATTATTTATAAATTAATTAATTAAATTTCAGAAATAAAAAAAATAATTTATGGTTATAACAATGGAGAAAATAAATAATAATACTAATAACCATGAACATTATTAATTGGTAATTAAAATTTCATATTATTTCATTTATTAAAAAATATATTATTTCATAAAACCATTGATAAATTGTATAAATATATAATCATACAAAATTTATAACATCTCAATTAAACAAAAAATAAATAACCAAGTAAATAATGAATAAGTAACATATCAATAATATTCAAATAACTAATAATATATCTGACCATAAAAATAAAAATACAAAATATTAACATTATCCAAAAAAATAAAATTAAAAATTAATTACTTAAAATATAACTCAAAAAAATAAGACTACACATAAATCCAAAAATACAAAAAAATACAAAAGCAACCAAATTTCAACTTGTATATTTTTAATAACAAATTATTTTATATAAATTTTTAGTAGCTATTTCAATATTTTTAAAAAACGAGAACAAAATAGTAAGCAAATAATAATTTTCTATACAATGATTATTAACTTCTGAATTAATAATCATACATCAAAGTAAAAAAATGAGTTATGAAAACTATAATACATAACACATGAGAAGTATCAACAACAAAATTTTAAAAAAGATTTGTTTACTTCTTTAATGTAAACATCACTATAGAGGAGCTCTATAATGACTCCTAAATGACAATGATAATTGAATTATCTTTCTCAATACCCAATAATACTATCGGCTTCATTCATAGATAAAACTACTAATATTTTTCTATTATATATCATTTTTTCATATAATATATACATTATAGAGATAATCTCTTGTGTATGCATAAAAGCATCATATTGCACATCACTATTCTCACAGTTACACATTTATATTAATGTATAAACTTTTATATATAATGGCAAATGATTATATAAATGTTTAAGTGAATAGATATAATGCTGTGTTTACAATATTTTTATAAATATTACACACACACACACACACATGTAACACTTTTATATATACTATATAGTTTATATATCACATTTATATACACATTATAAATATTATATAGTTAAATAAAAATTTATATGTTATATAAATGTTTATAAATGTGTATAACCATTTTATATGTTATATAAATGTTATATAAACAATAATATAAATGGATAGTATTATGTAAATGTTGTATAAATATTTATAAAGATCAACACATATGTATAAATATTTATAAATAATTTTATATGTTTATATAAACATATCAATGTTTATATATAATGTTATACGTTTATAAATATTAAAGTATAAACATTTATATATAATGTTATGTGTTTTTAATATTTATATAAATATTATATTGTTACAAATCGAGAATACTATTTTACAAAACAATATACCTCTCATGCTATAGTGTTTTTGAATATATATTTTTTGTTTTTATTTTTTTATTTTTTTCAAATCATGAAATATGCAAGAAGAATAAAAGTATTTTTTGAGTTTACCAGAAAGTTGAAATCTTTTATTTTTGATATATTTTTTAATATGAATTTGTACTTATTTAGGTAATTTTTTTAAAAATATTATTTTAATGCACCATAACATAATCTTCCCTACATCTAATAACATCTAACAAAAATATTAAAATATTTTCAAACAATATTAAACTAGCAAAAAAAAAGAGTTTACTAATCAGCATCACCTGAGTAACTCATATTTTATATTTAATTTAGGATGATTTTTTTTACATGGATAAAACTAATTTTTTACTTATTTTTATCAAAATTAAGGAGTTGTAAAAAAACATGAACAATATCAAATTTAATGAATTTGATTTTATCACTATTATACAATAAACACAAATAGAACACTCATGTGTTTTAATTCTTATTTATTTGTTAGCATGGACTTGTAATTTATTTTAATTTGGACTGTTAATTGGAAGTTAATTTTAATATCTTATAATTTGGATTGTTAATTGGGGGTAAATTTTAATTTTTAATAATTTGAATGTTAATTATAATTTATAATATTTTGAAACTTTAAAATAATTTAGAATCTACTATATTTTTTGTAAAGTTTTCAAATAACAAATTAAATGATTTGTATAGCACAAGAAACAAGCATTAGTATAACATCATATTGCACATCACTATTCTTTTAGTTACACATATATTTATTTGAATGTGTGAAAGAATAGCAAAACTCAACAATTCTTTCACTAATTATGAATATTCTTGATTATATGAGTATTATAATTGGAGTTGGATATACTTATTAAGCAAATGATTAATAATTTTTATAATTTTTAAAATATAATTTTTAGATTTTATCTCTTGATAAAATAAAAATTTATTATATTTTAACATTAAACAACGTTAACTTGACAATTCAAGTAGCAAAACCTGAGTTGGTATTCACCTGCAAACTAAGCAACAAAGATCTAGGTTGAATATTTTTGGCCTTACTAAATCAATGTGAGCAACCAAACTCTCTGAGATATTAGTTTTGCCTTACTTAATTGCTAAATAAATAAATAAATATTTTGGCTTAACCCAAAATAGCATTTCTAACACAAGCACAATAAATAGTCAAAACTTCCATCACTTGTAA
The DNA here is from genome assembly GCA_029783825.1 of Sapria himalayana. Taxonomy (NCBI): domain Eukaryota; kingdom Viridiplantae; phylum Streptophyta; class Magnoliopsida; order Malpighiales; family Rafflesiaceae; genus Sapria; species Sapria himalayana. Next base: position 217,059 of record JAREIK010001754.1, read on the forward strand.
ACTCTTATGAATCATAGACCAGAAAATATATGAGTTGCTTTAAATTAAATTGTTCATAAATAAATAAAACATATTTTGTTAAACTATAATTTAAACAATAAGATTTAAGATAATACTGATATTTCATCCTATTCATTATTTGTGATCAGCTAGCAATCATAAAAATTGTATATAAAACTAATTTCAATTTTTTCTCAAGTAAGCTTGGTATTTATGATGTATGTATGCAAACTTTAATGAAAGTTGAGGTGTTAAATTGTTTTTCATGGTTTATGGTCTTGTACATAAAAGTTCATAAACCTATTTCTAATTTTTAAATATCTATAACCTAATTTATGGAGTTTTGTATAGAAATAATGCATTTTAAATAAAAAATATAAAATATAAAGTTAGTTTGAAAAATATTACCAACTTAGTGCGTCTGGAAACATCGTGGAAATGGCCGTCATTCACAATGATGGCCATTTCCACGCTGTTAAATTTTAAAAATTAGAGGCCAACATTGTGAATGATAGCTAATAAATTTTAAAAATTTTCAAATGCCACCATTGGGAACAACAGCTATTTAATTAAACTAATGGTCATCCTTCACAATGCCAACATTTAAATTTTAAATATTTTCAATTGCTGGCGATAGGAACGTTGACTATTTAATTAAACCAATGGCCATCGTTCTCAATGCCGGATATTAAATTTTAAAAATTTTCATATGTGAATGGTGAATTTGTAGTTGGGTAAGTTTTTAATTCTAAATCCGAATTGTAAAAGGCTACAAAGATTTACTTAATATGAGTACACCATGAGTTTGTTGTAGTTGCCTCCTCAAAAAAATTTTTAGTTTTAAGATGTAAGAAGGCCGAAGTATATCACTATCAATAAAAGTTGCATGCCATGGTTGTAAAAGATATTAACTTATTTGTGATCAACAAATATAAAGGGTCGCATACTTGTGTAAATCTATTTTTAAACCGAGACCATCATCAACTAGAGTCAAAGTTGGTTGCTACTCATATAGAATCTGTAAGTATGGCACAATTTATATTCTCCCCTGCTATTATTCAAGCAATCATGATGGAGAAATGGGGTTATAAAATTTCATATAAAAAAAGCATTGGATGGGAAGCATAAGGCATTTAGACACGTATTCGGCCATAGAATAAGCCAATCCTGGATGTGTTGTTATTTGGAAAACCATCTCTCATAGTGTGTCAAACAATGATACATATCAGTGCGTGTTGTGGTCATTCAAGTCATCTATTGAAGGGTTCACAAAATTATCATTCTATACTAAGTATTAATGGTACACATTTGTATGAGAAGTATGAAGGAACATTGTTGATTGCTATGAGATGTGACAGAAATAATTAGTTATTTACATTGACATTTGCTATCATAGAAGGTGAGAATATTGAAAGTTGGGGAATTTTCATGGCATGTATCAGAAATAGAGTAACTTAATAGACATGGATTTGTGTTATATTTGATAGACACCAAGTATTATAGTAGCTATGAGTGATCATTATCTTAATTGGGATGTACCATATGGTTATCACGAGATCTATATGCATCATCTTGCAAGAAATTTTATGACCAGCTTCAAAGATAAATAGAATTTGGTCTGCAAAGTAGATGTTGTGACAATAACATAGAAGATGAATAGGCATATGGCTACAATTGGGAGAATTAATTTTGAAGCACGACAATGGTTAGAGGTGATCCCTCTTCCGTTATGGGTACTTTCACATGATGGAAGTCGAAAATATAGAATAATGACAACCAATATGTCAAAGGTATTTAATAGTGAACATAAAGGGGCTCATAGCTTACCAATCACTATATTAGTTCAGTTAATATTTTCTTGCCTTGACAATTACTTTGCTGCAAGAAGGGAACAATGTACTAATAGATTGGCATCAGATGAGCAGTTCACACCATATGTTGATACTCGAATTCAAGGACATGTGGTTAAGGCTGAATTAATAGAAATTGTTTTTTACGATTACATATAGGGCATATTTTCATGTAAGGTCCAAAAGACCTCAGCATAAATGACAAGAAATGCACATGTGGTAAGACACTGATATATGGATTTCCAAGCAGCCATATCATAGCAACATGTCCGCATCAATGTGTTGATTTTCAGTTATTTGTTCAAGACTACTATACTACGTAGTCCTACTATGACACATGGGCAATCTTGTTTTATCCTATATTCAAAGAAGATGAATGACTTTTTTTTGATGGTCCAATGATTATAGCTCATATGTCAATGAAATGACAAAGTCAATGGCTATCCTAAATCAATCCGTTTGCATAATAAAATGGACATTAAAGAAGAGAAATCTAAGATAAAATGTAGGTTGTGTAAACAAGAGGGTCACAATCAGTGGTCTTGTAAGAATAGAAATCAAGTTTAGTTGTTTATTTGTAAAAGAGGCCTCACTTTTTTGTTGTTATTCGGTATAAGACTTATGTACTAATATTAATTTTTTATAAATGAGGCCCTGAATATTTTGTTGTTGTCTTGTATCAGACTTATTCTATTGAATGAAACATTTTTATTCTATGTGTATTATAAATTAACATTGTGATTAATATTGACAACCATGTTTGACAATTATTCTAGATTTGTTATATCTTATAGATATGGCTAGGGGGTTTCATGATGTTGATCTGTCTGATACATCTATCTTGGTATTGCAAGATAGACACCGATCACACTTAGTAGATACAGAGTAGGTACATAATTTATTAATTAGAAATTACTATTAGTAGTTTTAACATGTAATTTATATATAATCATTAAATTTGGTTGTTTCGTTGCTTAAAGCTTCAAAAGATCTTCTACCCTCGATAATAGATGAGAGCCTTCATGACTATGTGGAGGATGGATATTTGGATTCAGCCATACATTATTAGGGTTGGATTTTATGGTATATATCATTTGGGCCACATTGCAATTGATTGGCCACTTATCACCTCACTCATCGAGAGATGGTGGCCCGAGATACACACGTTTTATGTGCTAGTAGGGGAGATGATGATTATCTTATAAGATGTCACCATCCTCCTTGGTCTTCGTATCCATGACCCAGCAGTCACTGGCACATATGTGTTCGATGTGGCGATGTTGTGCGTGGATTTGCTCGGTATCATCTCATCCACCGATGCTATCAGAAGAGCCAGTATCTCTTTGTTGCAGATGAAGTCACATTAGAGCGTTGTGCATGTGGGTTCATCTTAGTGCTTATTGGATCCTTCTTGTTTGTGGACAAGAAGGGTGTGCATGTTCTCATATTCTTTCTCTCACTACTTTGAGATTTGATGGATACTATGATATATAGTTGGGGTGGTGCAGTACTAGCACATACATACCGTGAGTTATGTCGAGCTAGCTTAAATCATAGCCATGGTATTAGCAATTGTATTACACTCATATAGGTATGTAATAAATGAGAATGTGTGTTGTTATGTATGGATGATTTATCATATTTTTCTTAACACAATATAAAAACTACAATATTATGACCCACTTTCTCATTATTTTGTATTCAGCTATGGTCTTGGGAGAGACATCAAGTCGGGCGACCCAATTTTCGGCAACCACATGCTGATATAGCATCACCACCCGTTCATGCCTTACACAATACTGATGTCAATTTCAGGGATGGTGACCTACCTGAGGCTATTCATAATGGATTACCAGCTCAATCTCTAGCAAAGCCAGAGGTAGAGCTAGCTCTTTCACTATGGTGTAGATGAAGAGTACCTTTGACATGGGTGCATAACCCATCGGGTGTACTCCCCCTAAACCGAGATCAACTAGATTCACAGACTCCTGATCAAGTAATGTTTATGTAAAATTATATGGTCCTATATTAATTATATTCATATTATTGTAAAATTTATTGATATTATGTGTTCACATGTAGGTGTCATGGCAACTATACGTGGGAGAGTTACTTGATTAGCTCCCATATATCTGTTTAGCTAATCAGGAGATCTAGCAGATGATGTCACAGCTTATTTGTTTCAAGATTGTTGAGTGGCATCATCCAGATAAAGTCCTACACCAGTTTGGAATGATTCAAGAGATACGTCCAGCTTGCTCATACGAGGAACAGTAGCATGCAATGGATGCACATAGATGATACCAGTGTGATTGGGTGATGTATCATGCAACATACATAGAATTATAGGAGAGACGAGAGGCTCGGATTATCACTTCACCCCCTATGGTAGGTTTAATGGACTTTCATTATCCATACATGCAGTGATATCATCATATTACATGATGTTTTATGGTACCATTACTTCATAGGGATGATATGGGGTTCCATACAACAGCCAGTAGTGTGGATCTTTTGGTTAGTTAGAGTCATGTGTTTCTAAAATATTTTACCTAATTTTTAATAATTAGATTATGTAATTATAATTCTTTCTTTGGTTCACTCAGATTGCCACTATGGTTGACATAGTCATTCACTCTCGTGTTGATACCCTTGGTGCTTTATACGACATACATCATATTGCCCGATCGGTGTTAAACCAGATTGGTGAAGACCATCATATCGCTGGGTACACTAAGGAAGCTTCGACATCACATGAACCATTTATTAGATCTCCATTGTCATCAACACCATCACGTATGCATCCCATTCGATGTAGAGAGAGAAAGAGAGAGAGCAGGAATTGATCACAAAGTCATGCTCGAGATGGTAGGTTAGGTCATGATTCAGATAGTGAGAGTGGTTTAGGTACACTTCGAGTCGACAATACCTACTTTTTACCCCTCATCTAAAATGTTTATACCCCCACAAACCTGCATATCACCTTACATACCCACTCAAATTGACACATCACCTTCCCTACCCCCATATTGACATAATTCCTCTAAAAGTGATTGTTCCTTCTGATTATCCAAGATATTCTCCGATCATCTTGGACACAATTCCTACTAAAGTTGTGTGTGTGTTAAATTTATCTTCTTCAAGTCTTTTAAATAAATATGCTTATCTATTTTTCGTTGCATGTGATGTTTTGTGTATTTTGATTGAAATAGAAAGGAGGGTACATATTTTGTTGCCAAGGTGAAATTAAGTTTGTGCGACTCGGCATGATGCCTCCCACAACCAATATCTCCGAGAGATCGTTCATACATGGGATTAGATTGTGAGAGCACTTGTTGACTATGCACAAAAAAGGCTGGAGGCACCTGCAACTCTTTTTGTGGGACATGGGAGATGATTGTCAATTCTGCATCATATATATGATTTAATGTTTAGCATGCTTATGTATTTGTTGGATAATTAGAACTCATGTGTGTGTGTGTTAGCTTCAGATATGGTTTTAATTTATTTTGTAATTTTTTTAGTTGGATACAATAGAATCTATGTATCCTATAATTTAATTTTTTGCACTTGAGATGTGGATAATTAAAAGATTGATAAATATTTCTATATAATATGCAAATGCTGAATTGTTTGCAGCTATAGGGTTTGGTGGAGAGGAGGAGGCCACTAGTGGAATAAATGGCGGAAAAATTTAGGGGGTTAGCTGAAAATGAAGAAAAGAAAATGGAGGAAGGGAGAAGAAGATCGGATAGGGATAAACTCGTTGAAAAGCCAGAGTTCTAAATGACAGATATCAGTTTAATTAAATAGCCATCGTTCCCAATGCCAGTATTTGAAAATTTTTAAATTCAATAGTTGGCATTGAGAATGACGACAATTGATTTAATTAAATAGCAGTCATTCCTAAAGTTAGCATTTAATAATTTTTGAAATTCAAATACTGACATTGTGAATAATGACCACTAGTTTAATTAAATAGTCATCATTCTCAATGCTGGCATATGAAAATTTATAAAAATCTATAGCTAGAATTCACAACACCAGCCTCTGATTTTTAAAATTCAAAAGCATGTCTATTAATATTAAATTCTAAAAATAAATTTCAAGATAATTATTTAGTGAGGTATATTTTATGGTGCTAATTAGCTAGGAAAAACCCATCAATAAATTCGCTGATAAATTTGGCGGCAACCTTTGTACAAAAATCTAAGACAATATTGGCTAGAGATATTTTTCCATCAAAAGTTTTTATCACTATTCCATCAAATATCCATCACAAATTATTCATTCGATATAAAATCAAACATATATTGCTATTCCCTAGCTAATCCCTTTGAAATTAGATAGGGATTATTTGCATAGGAAATTTTCGTAGCTAAATAGATAATTTCTTATAGTGTATGTGTCTATCTATCTATATATCTATTTATCTATGTATCTATCAGTCTGTCTGTCTATCTATATGTATATCTATATATTTATAGATCTATATATCTATATATTTGACTATTTATCTATTTTTTTATCTATCTATCTATTCTATTTATATAACAATCAATCAATCAATCAGTATGTCTATCTATCTATCTATCTATCTATCTATCTGTCTCTCTATATATCTATCTATCTATTTATTAATCAATCTATCTATTTGTCTATCTATCTATTACTATCTATCTATTTGTCTATCTATCTATCTCTCAATCAATCTAAATATCTATTTATATATTAATTTATCTATCTATCTCTCTATATATCTATATATCTATCTATATATCTATCTATAAATCTGTCTATCTATCTATCTATCTATCTATCGATCTTTCTATATTTTTATCTATCTAACTATCTATCTATCTTTCTTTCATTCTATCTGTCTATCTATCTAATTATCTATCTATCTTTATATATATATATATCTTTCTATTAATCTATATATCAATTTGTCTATCAATCTATCTATAAATCTATATATCAATCAATCTATCAATGTTTCTATCAATATGAATATATAACGGTCCATATATATGTCTATCTATTGGTATATCTATCTTTCTATCTATCTATCTGACTATCTAGGTGTCTATCTATCTATCTATCTATATATTTATTTATATGCGAATCTATATATCTATCAATCAATCAATCTATTTATCTATCTATTTGTATATTTATTTATCTATCTACCTATCTATCTTTCATTATATCAATCTATTTATCAACTAATCTACCTATTTGTCTATCAATGTATCTATCAATCTGTATGTCAAAATATTTATTTATCTATTTCTCTGTCTGACTATCTATCTGTATGACTATCTATCTATCTATTTGTCAGTTAGTCTAACTGTCTATCTGACTGTGTATCTGGTTGTCTATCTATTTATCTATCTATCTGTCTGAATATCTTTTAGTCTTTCTAATTGTCAATATGCTTAACTATCTATCTACCTAACAATTTGCATGCATAAATATTTGTATGTTTATCTATCTATTTATCTATCAATCAATCATTTTATCTATTTATCTATCAATCTATCTACCTATTTGTCTATCTATTTGTCGATGTATTTATCTATGTATTTGTCTTTCGATCTTTCTATCTATGTGACTATCTATCTATCTATCTAACTAAATATTTATCTGTCTATCTATCTATCTATTTATCTACCAATTGATATATTTATCTATCTTTATGTATTTTATCCATCTATCTATCTATTTATATGACTATCTTTGTATCTATCTATCTATGTATCTATCGATCTATGTATCTATCTATATGTCGAATTGACTATCTATTTGTATATCTATCTATTTATCTATCTATCAGTCTGACTATCTATCTATCTGATATATCTATTTGTCTATCTATCTATCTTTCTATCTTTCTTTCTATCTTTCTAAAAATTTTTCTATCTATTTATCTAATTATCTATCTACTTATCTATGTGTCTATTTGTCTATCAATCTATCTAGCAATCTATCTATCTACCTATCTTTAAATCTATATATCTTTCTATCTATCAATCTCTCTATCAATTATTATATCAAATTTTGTATCAATCTGTCTATCAAGCTATCTATAAATCTATCTATTATTCTATCTAATAATTTGCCTATCAAACAATAAATCTATCAATCTATCTTTCTATCTCTCTATCTATATGTATTCTATGTGTCTATCTATCTGTCTATTTATCTATTTATCTAATTATCTATCTAATTATCTATCTATCTATAAATATATCTGTCTGTCTGTCTGTCTATCTATATATCTATTTATATGTTTATCTATCTATCTATGTATCTAATTATCTATCTATCTATCTATATATCTATTTATCTATCTGTTGTCTATCTATCTATCTATAAATCTTTCTGTCTATCTTTCATATATCTTTCCTCTATCTATATGACTATCTATCAATCTATCTTTCTATTTATTTATCTATCTATCTATCTAATTGTCTATCTATCTATCTATCTATATGTCTATCTTTATATCGTTATATCTATCAATTTATTTATCAATAAATCTACCTATTTCTCTATCAATCTATATATCAATTTGTCTATCAAACTATTACTGTATCTATCTATGTGTCTATCAATTTATTTATCTATCTATCAATTTTTCTACCTATCTATCTATCTACCTATCTACCTGACTATTTGTTTCTATCTATTTATCTTTTTATTTGTCTATATATATATATATATATATATATATATATCTGTCTGTCTGTCTGTCTGCCTATCTAACTATCTATCTATTTGTCTATCTATCTATCTATTTGGAGGTCTGACTATTTCTCTATTTATCTATCTTTCTAATCTATCTGTCTATATGTCTGTGTATTTATCTATCTATATATACCTTTCTCTCTATATAAGTATCTATCTATCGATCGATCTATCTATATGATTATCTATCTATCTATCTATCTTAGTAATTATTTGTCTATCTATCAGTCTATCTATCTGAGTATCTATCTGGGTATTTATTTGTCCATCTATTTTTCTATTTATTTGTCGATCTATATATCTATCTTTCTACCTATCTATTTATATATCTATCTATATGTTTGTCTATGTATCATTCTATCAACTATCTATCTATCTATCATTCTTTCTTTCTATCAAAAAATATATTTATGTATCTGTCTTTCAATTTGTCTATCTATATGTATATCAATCTCTCAATCAAATTTGTATATGAAACTATTCATCAATCTGTTTATCACTCTATCTATCATTTTGACTCTTAATCTATCTATTAATATGTCAATCAATCAATCAATCAATCAATCTACCTATTTATGTGACTCTCAATTAATCAATCAATCTATCTATCTATCTATCTATCTAACTATCTATGTATCACTCTATGTGTCTATCTATATGTCTATCTATTTGTTTATCTATCTATCTATTTGTATATCTATATATCATTCTATTTATCTATCTGTTTGTTTGTGTATCTATTTATTTATATATTTATTTATATATATGTATGTATGTCTATCAATTTATATATCTATCTATCTACCTATCTATTTGTCTATTTGTCTATTATCTTTCTGTATATATTTATTTATATATATATGTATGTATGTATGTATCTCTTTATTTGTCTATCTATCTACCTGTCTATTTATATATCAAATTGTCAATCTTTCTGTATACCTTTTTGTCGATTTATCTGTCTATCTAGCTGCCCATTTATCTAATTATCTTTCTTTCTATGTATTTATATGTCTATTTATTTTTCTATCAATCAATCAATCAATCTATCTATCTTTCTATCTTTCTATCTAATTATCAATCAATCTACCTTTCTGTCTATCTATTTGTTAATCAATCTGTCTATCGAACTATTTATCTATCTATATATTTATCTGTCTCTATATCTATATGTTTGTCTCTTTTTCTACCTATCTATATGTTTATCTGTTTGTTTGTCTAACATTTTCCCTTAATGTCAGTCTTCCAAACTATCTATCTACCTGATTGTCATTTTTTCATAACTATTTGTCTGACTATCTATCAGTTTATCTGTCTATCTTTCTATCTATTTATCTATTTATATATCTTACTAACTTACTATCTATCTATCTACCTATTTATTTGCCTATCTATAAGTCTATCTATATGTCTATTATCTATCTATCTATCTAACTATATATATGTCTATCTATTTATATATTATCCGTCTATCTATCTATCTATAAATCTGTCTATCTATCTGTCTTTTAATCTATCTATCTATCGATATGACTATTTATCTATTTAACTATCTATCAATATATCTGTCTATCTATCTATTTATCTATCTATCTATATGTTTGTATATCTATTTTTAATATATTTATCCAATAATCTATTTATCTATATATCTATCTATATATCGATATATTTGTCTATTTATCTTTCTATCAATTTGTCAAAAAATCGATCTATCTATCTGTTTATATATTTTTATATTTATCTATCTATCTATATGTCTATCTATCTATCTATCTATCTATATGTCTATCTATCTATCTATCTACCTATCTAAATATAAATCTATCTGTCTTACTATCTATCTTTTAATTTGTCTTAGCTATATATATATTGATCTCTCTATCAATTTGTATATCCAATTATGTATCAGTCTATTTACAAATCTATCTATCTATCTGTCTATTAATCTTTTTATCAATCAATCAATCTATCTCTCTACCTATGTTTTTATCTATCTATCTATCTTTTTATCTATATGTCAATATATGTGACTATCTATCTGTCTATATATATATATATCTATCCATCATTCTATTTGTCTATGTTTCTATATATATATATTTGTCTATCTTTTTATCTATCTTTTTGTCTATTAATTTGTCTAGCTTTCTATCTATCTTTCTGTCAATCTATCTATTTATCATTCTATCTATCTATCTATCTATTTTATTGTAACTGTATCCATCTATCTCTTTATCTATCAATCTATCTATCTTATTGTAAATGTATCCATTTATCTCTCTATCTATCATTTTATCTGTCAATCTATGTGTCTATCTATCTTTCTATGTATCAATCTATCTATTTTTCTAACTACCTATCTATATATTTATCTATTGATCTATATCTAAATTTATCTGTCTATCAATCTGTCTATCTACCAATCTAATAATCTGTCTATCTATCTATGTATTTATCTATCTATCTGTCTATCTATCTATCTATCTATCTGTCTATCTATCTATCTATCTAATAATTTGTCTATCTATCTATATATCTATCGTTATATCTATGTATTTATCTATATATTAATCTATCTAACTTTTTATCCATCTTTCAATATATCTATCTATCAATATATCTATATATCAATCTGTCTAATTATCTATCTTTCCATCTATCTATCTATTTATCTATTTATCTGTCTATCTATCTATTTGTCAATCAATCTTTCTATCTAACTATCTATCAATCTATCCTTTTGTCATCTTTTTTCCTATCTATATATCTCTTTTTCTATTTGTCTATCTAACTATATATCTATCTTTTAGTCTATCTATCTATCTATCTATATATTTGTCTATCTATCTTTGTAATAATACATCTATTGATCTATCTTTTTATATATCTATCTATCAAACAATCCATCTATTTGTATATCTATTTGGCTATCTATCTATTTTCTATTTATCTATCAATCTATCAATCTACATGTCTATCCATTTAATTATCTATCATTTTATCTATTTATCTATTTGATTATTTTTTATTTATCTATATGTCTATCTATAATCTATCTATCTATGCATCTATCTTTATAATAATTGATAGATCTATCTATTTATCTATCTATTTCTTTATCAATCTTTCTAACTATATAACCATATATCTATCTATCTATCTATCTATATATCTATATATCTAAAAATTTTTTTATCTAGCTATCTATCTATATATCTATTCATGTATCTATCTATTTATTTATCTGCCTATCTATCTATCTATCTAACTATATATATATTTGTCTATCATTTAATATGTAAATCTATCTATCTATAAATCTATATATCAATCTGTCTATTAATCTTTATATCAATCTATCTATAGATTTGTCAATCTATATATTAATATGTCTATCAATGTGTCAATCTAAATGTTTATAAATCAATCAATCTATCTATCTGTCTGTCTTTATATCTATCTATTTCTTTATATACGTGTCTATCTAACTATATAACTAACTTTCTATCTTTTTATCTACCTATCAATTTGTCTAACTATCTATCTTTTTATTTGTTTATCTATCTATCTATCTATCCGTCTATCTACATGTTTATCTATTTATATATATATATATCAGTCTATGTATCATTCTATCTATCTATCTATCTTTGTTACTATATATTTGTATATATATGTGTCTATCTATTTCGCTATCAATATGTCTATCTATCTATCTACCTATCTCTATAACTATCTATCTATTTATCTTTTATTTGCATATGTATATGTTTATCTATCTATCTATCTATTTATCTATATATCTATCTATCCATCTATTTGTCTATCTATATATCAATCAATCAATCAATCAATATATCTATCAATCAATCAATCTGTCTATCTATATGTTTGTTGATCTATATTTCAATGTATATAACAATGTTTATATCAATCTATCTATCAATGTGTCTATCAATATGGCAAACTATCTCTTAAACTATATTTCTTTATATATGAATATACTTATATATCTATCTATTTATCTATCGATCTATATGTATGTCGATCTATTTTTATATCAATCAATCACTCAATCTATTTAACTATTAATATATCTACCAAACTATCTATCTATCTTTTATCAGTATATATGTTTGTTTGTTTTATTTGACTATCTATCAATCTTTCTGTCTATTTATTTGTCGTTCTATCTTTTTGTATATCTATTTATGTCTTTGTCTTTCTCTCCATCTATCTGTCATTCGTTCTATAAATCTAGTTGTCGGTGTGTATATTAATTTATATGTCTATCTATTAGTGTATCTATTTGTCAATCTATTATTCTATCTATTCGTCTATCTATCTTTCTAGCTATTTATCTTATATTATTTCTTTCTCTCATTTTAATTGTCTATATATCTATCTATTTATCAATCTTTGATTTGTTTGCCAAACTATCTATCTATCTATATAATATCTATCTGTCTATATATTTTTCTATATATCTATGTATCAATATATCTATTAAACTATATATCTATATGTTTATCTATCTATTTGTCAGTTTATCTGTATGTTTGAATGTCGACCAATCTATCTGTCTATCATTCTATCTATTTGTCTATCTATTTATATATTTGTCTCTCTATCTATCTGTCCATCTATATGTCTATCTATCTGTCTATCAGTCTAGCTATCTATCTATCTATCTATCTATATAACTATCTATCAATTTTTTTATTAATCTGTCTATTTATGTGTCTATCTAGCTGTCTAATTATATATTTATTTGTATAGCTATCTATCTATCTATCTGTCTAATATTCTATTTATCTATCTGTCTATTTATCTGTGTATCTATCTATCGATCTATATATCTATTTATCTATCTATAATTCTATCTCTCTATCTTTCTATATATATTTCTATATATCTACCTATCTATCTATCTGTCTATCTATCTATCTATCTATCTGTCTATCTATCTATCTGTCTAACTAACTAACAATCTATCTATTATTCTATCTTTCTCTCTATCTATTTATTTACATATATATCTATCTATTTATTTATCCATCTATATGTATATCTATTTGTCTATCTATTGATCTATCTATTTATATATCTATCTATCTATTTAATTATTTGTTTATTTATTTGTCAAATTATATGTCTATGTATCTATCTTTCTATTGAATGGTATATATATTTGTATATCTATCTATCTATATTTTGAATGGTTTATATATTTGTATATCTATCTATCTAATTGTCTATTAATTTGTCTATCTATCTTTCCATCAATCTGTCTATTAATTTATCTATCTATCTACCCATCAATCTGTCTATTATTATTTTTATAAATTTGTATATCTTTGTGTCTTCTAATTTTTATTTATATCTATCTATCTATATATCTATTTATAAGTTTATATATCTATCTATTTTTCTATATATATATATATATATATATATATATCAATCTATCTATCTTTCATTCTATATATCAGTCTATCTATAGTTATATCTATCTATCTTTCTAACTATATATCTATCTATCTGTATATCTATTAGTCTATCTATCAATCTATCTATTTGACTATCTATATTTCTATCTGTCTATCAATCTATTTGACTATTTATCGATCTATCATTCTATCTTTTTATCTATCTATATTTCTTTATTTCTATATAACTATCTATCCAATATAACTATCAATAAGTCCTTCAATCTATCTATCTATGTATCTATATATCTATCTATTTATCTGTCTATCTCTTTGTCTATCTATCTATTTATCTATCCATTTATCAATATGTATATCAATTTCAATATCTATTTTCTTTATATTTATTTATCTATCAATCTATATGTCTTTCTAGTTGTCTATCTATTTGTCTATCTATCTGTCTATCTATCTTTCTATCAAGATAACTATATATCTTTCTATCTATCTATCTATCTATCTATTAGTCTATTTATCAATTTATATATCGGTCTATGTATCTATCAATTTATCTATCTATCTATCTATCTATCTATTTATATGTTAGTCTGTCTATCTTTATATTTAATTATCTATCTATCTTTATTTCTATCTATGTATCTTTCTATTTATCTATCTGTCTATTTTTTTCTATCAAACTAACAAACTATCTATCTATCTATCTATCTATATATCTATCTATCCATCTATCCGTCTGTCAATCTATTTTTTTATCTATTTGTCTATCTACCTATATATCCATCAATCGATCTATCTATCTATCTGTTTATGTATTTGTTTATCTATATAGCTATTTGTCTATTAGTTTGTCTATGTGTCTATTTATCTTTATAACAATTTGTCTATCTATCAATCTAAATATCAATATATCGATATATGTGTCTCTATCTATCTATCTATCTATCTATTTGTCTGTCTATTTATCTTTCTATCTGTTTGTCTATCTCTCTATCTATCAATATGTCTATTTATCTATCTATGTGTGAATATATCTATCTGTCTATTTGTTTATCTATCTATCTGTCTATCTGTGTATCAATATTTTTAACTATTTCATTATTTATTTATCTATCTATCTATTTGTCTATCTATCTATCTACCAGTCTATCTATATATAAGCCTATCTAACTATCTATTTATCCCTCTATCTATCTATCTATCTATTATTCAATCTATCAATATGTATTTTTATATGTCTATAAAACTATCTATCTATATATTTGTATCCCTATATGTCTGTCTGTCTATCTATCTATTTGTCTATCTATTTGACTATCTATCTATATGTTTATCTATCTATATATATATATATCAGGCAAATGATAAGTCTATTGAATTATCTATCTATCTATATATCTATTTATATATATCTATCTATCTATCATCTTGTCTCTATATCTCTCTATCTAATAATGTGTCTATCTATCTATCTATATATCTATCTATTTATCTATTTATTTATTTATCTATTTGTCTATCTATCTTTTTTACTAATTGTATATCTGTCTTTCTATTTAATTATCTATAAATCTATCTATCTATTTGTGTTTCTATCTATCTATCTATCTATTTATTTGATTATCTATCTATTTATTTGATTATCTATCTATTTATATACATATTTATCAATCTGTATATCTATATGTTAATCTAATTGTCTATCTATCTCTCTATCTATCTATATGTCTATCTATCTTTTTATCTATTTGTATGACTATCTCCTTTTCTATCTTTCTATCTATATGTATATATATATCAATTTATCTATCTATTAGTCTATCTATTTGTGTGTTTGTCTATATAGATAGATAGATAGATATATATATATATATATATATATATATATGTCTATATATATCTTTCTATTTATATATCTATCTATCTATCTATCTATCTATGTGTCTGTCTATCTATCGATCTATCTATCTATTAGTCTATCTATCAATTTTTATATCAATCTATCTATCTTTGATATGCCTATCTATTTGTTTAAAAATTTTTTATCTATCTATATATCCATCTATCAATCCATCTATTCATTTGTTTAAATATATGCCTATCACTGTGTCTATCTATGACTTTATCTATATGTCTATCTATTTGACTATCTATATATTTGACTAACTATCTATTTATTTATCTATCTATTTGTCAATCTATCTATTTATGAATCTCTCTATCTATTTATAAATATGTCTATCTATTTATTAATGTAACTGTATATTTATATGTCTAACTATCTATCTAATAATCTTTATATCTATCTATCTATCAGTATATCTTTCTTTCTATCCATCTATCAATCAATCAATCTACTGTCAATTTTTCTATCTATATATATCTATTTATATATCTATCTATGTAACTATAAATATGTCTATTTATCTATCTGTCTATATATCTATCAATCTATATCCGTCTATGTATAAGTCTATCTATATGTCGATTTATTTTGCTAAATATCTATCTATCTTTCTGTATTTTTATATGTCAATTTATTTGGTTATCTATTTGTGTATCTATTTGTCTATTTGACTTTATAATATTATATTTATCTATCTATTTATCCAACTATCTTTATCTTTCTATCAATATTTTTATCAAACTATCTATCAATATTTTTATCTTTTTATCTATCGATCTATCGATCTATTTAATAATATATCAATCATTCAATTAATCAATCTATTTATCTATCTATCTATTTATCTTTCTATGCAACTTTTTGTATATCTATTTATATAACTATCTATCAATCTCTCTCTATATTTATCTATCTATCGATTTGTCTATCTATCTGTCTATCCATCTATTTATTTATATGTCTATCAATCAATCAATCAATCTATCTAACTATTTGTAAAATTTATCTGTCTATCTATTTATATATCTATCTATAAATCTATCATTTAATCTATCCGTCTATCTTATATGTCTATCTATCTATGTATCTATTGTTCTATTTATTTGTCTATCTATCTCTCTTTCTATCTGTCTATTTACTTGTCCATCTATCTATCTATTTATCTGTCTATCTATCTTTAATTTATCTTTCTATCTATCATTCTATTTTTATGCACATATATATCTGTCTATCTATGTATCTTTTTATCTATCTATCTATCTATCTATCTTTCTATCTGTCTAGCTATCTATTTATCAATCTATTAACCAATCTATCTATGAATATTTGTATAATTTTTTATATCCAACTATTTAAATATCTATCTATCTATTTGTCTATTTATTTATCCATCTCTCTATTTATATGTCTATATAGTTATCAATTTATTTATTTGTTATTTATCTATTTATCATTCTACCTATCTATATATCTATCTATCTATCTATCAGTCTATCTACCTGTCTATCTATCATGTCTATCTATCTGTCTATCTCTCTATTTGCATGAACACTTGCATGAACACTTGCTATCAGTCTATCTGTCCATCTCTCTATTTATATGTCTCTATAGTTATCTATTTATTTATTTGTTTATCTATCTATTTATCATTCTACCTATCAATATATCTATCTATCTATCTATCAGTCTATCTACCTGTCTATCTATCATGTCTATCTATCTACCTATCTATATATATGTATTTTCTCAGATTAGCCTTACTTGCATGAACACTTGCTCAGCCACAATCTTGATGGTATGCATATCAAGAAGAATGTGTTTGACAATATTTTCAATACAGTATTTAACATTACAGGGAAAACTAAGGGCACATACAAATCAAGAGATGAGTTGAATAAATATTGTCATCGTGCTCAATTTGTAAAAAATCTTGTCGCTAGTAAATACCCTGATGTGCCATTTTTTGGGAATAAATCATAGAAGAAGGATGTGTTAGAGTGGGTAGATGTGAACAAACTTAAGATGTTTGACATGAAAAGTCATTATTGTCATGTATTCATGCAAAGGTTGTTACAAATTACTCTTCGAGAATTCCTACCTAATAGAATATGGGAGCTGATAACTAAGATTTATTTATTCTTCAAGCAATTAACTTATCCTTCTTTGACTGATGAGGAATTTAGGAATCTAGATAAATAAATTTCTATTATCTTATGAAATCTTGAGAAAATCTTCCCTCTAAGTTTTTTAACTCAATGGAATATCTTCTACTACACTTGGCTTATGAAGCTAGGATTACTAGTCCTATCCATTATCATTAGATGTATCCTCCAAAAAGATAATATTAATTCATTCAACGAATTCTTTTCCTACATACATACACACTCTCTCACAAATGACTTGTAATATTCAATAATCTTTTGTAGATACTTGAGGAAAATAAAACATATAAAATGAATAGGGCTCAGGTTGATTATTCTATATCAATAGGTTAAATTATGGGTGAGGCTGCCAAATTAGAATCATTATATTTCAAAGAATATGATCCAACTCTTCCACTTAAGGAAAAACAAAATGTAGTTTTTCTTATTGACATTGTGGATAATGATATGATTGAAATTTTCAAGCCTTGGGTAAAGAAATTGATGCTTAAGGAAAATGGTATCTAGCAGACAATGAATATACTACAGTACTTCTATATCTCCTAATGAATTTTTTAGAGGTTCAATCATTCATAAAGTAAGTATTACCTAAAATTTAAATGAGATCTATTTACCATTTTAATTTATTATTTCCTATCAATGTATCCATTATTTCTAAATTCTTTTTTATTGTCAATTTGTTACAATTAAATATAAATACTTTCCAAACATGAATGAAGAAGCAATCAATGTCATAACGAAGCAAGAATTTCCATCATTGTTTTAAAAAATACGTATGTTTATTTAAAATGAAAATCACAAAATAATTATAGTGTTCTAATAAAAATTTATAATTGTAATCTCAACAATCCATTGATTTTCGATTGTAGGTTCATAATCCTGAAAATAAAATTTCCAATCATTATCTTCGAAGTATAGCACGAGGTCCTCTAAGAGAGGTTCGAACTTATAATAGTTACTGTATGATTGGTTTTAAATTTCACACTAAATTGTATAGTAGTTATCAGGCAACAGACAATACGGAAGTATGCATTAAAGGATCTGCATATAATAAAATTGAATATGCCTATTACGGGACTCTGGTCAAAGTGATCGAGTTAGAATTTGAAGCCCTCCTGGTTAAATTAATTGTATTATTCAAATGTGAATGATTCAATCCAACACCACATGTTAGTAGTGTTGTCCATCCTCGATATTAACTTGTTGATGTGCACAATAAAAAATGATTCAATATGTATAAACATTTTGTATTAGTAGTACAAGCATCACATGTTTATTATTATGAATATCCAGGTCAAACCCATCCTAGAAAGGATTGGAAAGCTGTGTGCAAAATAAAAGCAAGGGTTCAAATTGACATCTCCGCATCACCAATCACTAATATCATAGAACTGGCTTTTCAAAATGATTACAAAGATGTTATAATCGAAGCTATGGTCGGGGATGAAGATGTCCTTTTAGTCATATCTGCTGAGATAGATATAAGTGAAAATTCAGATATTGATGAATATTTAATTGATAATGAGGAAGCAATGAGTGATGAAGATAAGTTTGAAAATGATGTTACTACATTTGTAGAGAGAGATGAACTAGATTTGGATGATTCTGATGAGAATGAGTAGACAGTGAGTTTTATGTTATTTTAATCATTAATGATTTTTGTTTATGTTAATTGCCTTATGTATTTTACTTGAAGCTTACTAATCAATAATATGTTGTTTATTATTTTTAATAGATATGGCACGTGGACTAGGTAGAGGCAGAACGTTGCAAGGTCATTCCAGTTCTAGTATAGGTAGCAAGGGATCAGGTATGCTTGAACCAGGTAGAAGGTCATGGGTGGATAAGATGCCACAGTAGACAGAGAAAGTTGTGAATGTACCGTAGTAGTAGCATCAGTAGACTGATCCACATAATGGTCCTGAGATTTTGATGAATGTTCAAGAGAAGTGGGAGGGAGAGGATGGAGATATTGGAGAGTCTTCCTTAGAGCACCCTACAGACGAGACTCTCCCTATTGCTTAGTTTGATCCGATGATTGCTAATCCGTAAGATATAAAACTTAACTAATGATTTATTAATTTCATAATTTATTTCTAACTTACTATTAAATTGTAGGGTACAATACAAAGTTAGAGTGTCTGGTTCCATTTCTAGAGTTTTGATGATAATTTTTAGGAAGTCCTTTAAACCTTATGGACATAATTGAAAGCCAATGACACATAAAGACCAATTAAAAATTTGGAAAGAATTTAAGGTACATATTACTACCTAACATTTTTTACATATTTTATTTATTCTTTGTTCATTGATTAAAAATGTTTTAATTATAATTGCAAAAAGTTTATAGGTGGACACAACCAAAGGAGGTGATCAAAATAATGTTCTACAAATATGCTGCCAGTCGGTATAAAGACACCATGTATGAGGTCAAAAATAAATGGTTGAAGAAGAACGAAAAAGATTTGAGTGTCTCACATCATGTTTTCAAGGAGTGGTGGAGAAGATGAAAAGATCTTGATTATAGGAAGAGGTTTGATAAGCATAGCAGCAATCATCGCTCATAGCTGGCTAGGGAGGGTAGTGGAATGTCAACACACACTTGTGGATCTCACTCTCTGCATGAGCATGAATGAGTATTGATATTATTTCTAATTTATATTTTTTATGTTTATTACTTTATGATTTATGTTCAATTATGCCTAATTTTCATTTGTCATAAAATTTTTTTTTTCAATAGAATTAACGTATGCATTATGTGTAATAAAAGACACGCAATGAGGTTAAGAAGTCCAGTGCTCTTCACTTATTCAAATACATGCACACGAAGGCTCATGATGATGAGACTTTTGTTGATCAGAGTTCTCGTATAGTAAATGTAAGTTTCATTAAAAAATATCATTTCTCTTTTTTTTGAAATAAATTTAAATACATATCATACATGTTTATTAGGCGAGATATGACGAAATGTTAGCAGCTATGACTCAAGTGTATTCCAGTCTACTTCAGGTTCATGTGATGGTGCAATAGGTAGTTCTCATTCATCAGCTCCACTAGTTGATACGAATCAGATTTGGTATGTGGCTGTTGATGGCAAGGAGAAGATGTCCGTCTATGGCATCGGTTCATCAACATCATCATTCTACTCGCATTGGCGACCAGATAATGATGTTGCATTTTCAGGACTAGATTCGAATTTTTTCTTGATGATGGAGAAATTTCAAGACGTGATGCGAAATGATATACAGTATTAGTTGGCCGATATCGAGCGATGCATGATTGACTATAAGGATGATATGGATGAGTTCCATCTGCATTTTGTTTGGATTACAAAGAAGTTTCAGGATGGATGCCTACAATTCAACCCTGATGATCTACCTCGGATTATTTGGCATAATGCTCTAACTTCAACATCTACTCCATCACATATAGCAGCACCTACAGCAACCACATCAGGACTAGCAACAATAGATAGCTCAACCCCAGTACCCGACAACTCACCATGAAAACCAAATATGTCTCAGCATAATGATTATGAAACTAGGTCGGTTAATCATCAGTAATAGGTTTACCGACCAAAAAATAGCTAATTACTGACAGAATAATTGGTCGATAATTTAGTGAATTTTAGTACAGATCACACATCTTAGTATTATTCTCGCTTAGATACTTTAACTTTAAAATTCTTATAAAATCAAATATATTAGAATTTATATAATCATACATTTAAGTCATAAAGAATATATACACATAAAAAAAATATAGCTTACAATATACACACATAATTCTCACTACAAATATGTTTTGTAATCCTCTATATAAAAATATGAAAATGATTATGATAACTTACATACTTAAAAGCACTGATATAAAACATTAAATAATTATAAAAAAAATGATAAATTATATAATAATGGAGAAATATTATTAGTTTCTTAAATATTGGATCATTTAAATCTCATAATGATTATAGTTTGCATATGTGTTTCAAAAGGTACATATAAAATTAAATCTTTTAAATCCCATAAGATATCTTGAAACATTGGGTGATTTCAGAAATTCTAAGATATACATAGAAGAATGTCCCATATCCATTTTAAACTTATAAATTTCTGCAAAGGTCCCAAAAAATCTGCAGCATGTCCCCACAGACCAAAATTTTTATAATTTATTATGTTTTTAAGATATATGTCAACACCTTTTGTGCATTCATGATATGTTTCTTTTATTTTCAAATATTATTTATGAAGTTCCATAAGAAACACACCCATGGAATCCACATATAAACCATTTATATTCTAAATTTGAATATTGAGGTTTTGAGCATAGCCAGAACCATGGGTCCCTCAATGTTAGTATGGAGCCACAAATGAATCATTTTTTCATAAGTTAGTCTGTTAGTGAATAAAATCATCCTGAATGGTTCTCTCTAACATCCAGCATCTATTGCCAACAATTTTTTAGAAATGGAATTATGCACCAAAAACTCATTGATTTAAGAAGCATATTAGCTCCTTGATAATTTCCTTTCAAAATTTATATGGCAATGCCCCATTGAAGAAAGTAATGTATTATCAAAAAATGAAAGAAATAGATGAGTTGATAATAAATAAAAATCTTTGGAACACATTGAAATGTAAATACATTGTTCGCCAAATAGTAAAATCATTTCATGTTCTTAATTAAGCCTCTCATAGTCCACAAGTCACCCATTATTGGTCCCCCACCACCTATCAAAGTAACAAATAGCAACAAAGTAACAAAGAATATGAATTTAATACTTACCCAAAATAAATCTTACAATATTTCACACTACCATATTGCTGGTTCAATTGAGTTTTACCCTCAATAAAATATCGAGACTAAATCTCATAGTAGTGATGTAAATATGTCTAGGAGAACACAGTATCAAAAATAATAATGAAAATATAAAGTTAACCCAAAATATTGATTCCTTACCATCAGCTTGTTGAGGTATGTAAGTTCCATTCAAATATACTCAATCCATAGATCTGAATTTGAGCATATTATTAAACCATTGTGCATAAGAACCCTAGCAGTTGTAGCATTTAAGTTATGATTAAATTCCCAAGTTGCATCATAAATCCAAACTTTAAGAACCTTTGGATGAAATCGAATTGCTTGAGCTAGTACCTACATGAATTAAAATAAATGGAATAACCTAAAGATGTATAGAGTTTGATAATAAAAGTAACCTAATATAGCTATATTTAACGATAATAATGTGTCTATGCTCAGAAATCTCAATATTTTATAGATTGATGCAACAGTAAGATATGTTGGCATGCTCTACAACTTGATTAATTCAAGTGAACATGTGTGAGACTGAAATAGTCAATAACATTATATGATATGGAATGGAACAATTTTTGCATTACAACCTTAAAAATTTATTAAAAAAAAGAAGAACAATACCTTCTTCATCATCAATATTTTACACGAGACTTTGTTTGTGGTGCTCCTATAAGTCGGTGTTCATGCTTACCAAAGCGAAGATGGTTCAACGAAATGAAGTTATAGAGTTTATGAAGAGGGTTCCATTTGGATGAAAAAACATGGGTGATTAATCATGGATTCATGGTATAAATAAAGTGCCTGATATACAGATGCATGAGTGAAGAAGTGAATGTTGGAGATGATATGGAAAAGCTATAGATTCCTGTAGCCAAGGATGGGATGCTGGTGTTCTGGTTTAGGTCTTAACTATTCTACAGTGTATGTTGTGTTTTTCTAAAATCACATCGGATTTCTGAAATGACATCAAATTTTTGAAATCACAACAATAGTAACTCTTCATAATTGGGTTTGTAAAAAAAATTAAAATTAGCTACGAATTACCAAGGGAAAATCCGTCTCTAAAGTTGTTGCTAAATTTTCATATTATTTTATTTTAAAAAAACATATTATTTCATATAACCTTAATTAAATTGTATAAATATATAACCCTACAATATTTATAATATTTCATATTTTTAATAATTTATTGATAAATCTATAATATTATTTTATAAATAAAAAAATATTATGAAATTATAAAAAAGAATTTCATAAATAAACATATATATATATATATATATGGTTATACATTTCTAAGAATTTAATATATTTTTATGAATAAAATATGAAATAAATTTTTAGGCATAAATATTCATATTATTTGATATAATTTAGAATTTATAAAAATCCTAAAATAACATAAAGTGAGAAGATTATAAAAAAAGATATATTTATTATTTTAATAAGAACGGAATATAAAAAACTAATATTAAATATTCTACTCAAAGGTTTAACCCTTATAAATTTCAATAGTGCAAAAAATAAAAGTTGAATTCAAATCAATGTAGTGTTAGATTGGTAGTGCTCTTCAAAAGTGTTTATAGGGCTAAAAATAATTTTAAGTGTATTTAGGACAAAAAAATATCATTATTAATATTTTTAAAAACTCTTTTGAAACCATAACAAACATTCGAAGTATTCTTTTAATAAGAACCTCTAGGACTTTTTTTTATAAATTATCAAAAGTTTTTGAATATAATATAGGTGTCAAATGGGCCAGGTGGCTAGGGCATGGCCCAAAGTCTGACGCAATTCAGTCATGCCTAGCTTAACATGGCATGCTGCAATGTCATGCCCGGGCCCATGCTGGGTTGACCCTCTGCGTGAATCATGTCATGCCATGCCTTGGGATTTTGGTCCATGTGTCATGCCAAGCATGACATGGGTGCCTGGAACTTGGGCATGGCAGGGGGGATTATGCGGTGATGCACAATGGGCAACGGCTAGACATGCACAATGTGCAATGGTGATGTGGCGACATGCCCCTTGAAACCTTAATTTTTTTAAAAATGACCCGCCCTAAGTCAAGTCGACCCGTCCAACCCGACCAACCCGGTCTAAACCATTCGAACATGGGTAGATTCCAAGCCATAGGTAGTGTCTGGCCCGGACCACCGTGTCAGCCGTGCCATGACAGGAACATCAAGCTAGCCCAGAGGGGCCATAAAAAAATGGGAAGGCCCGACCCAGCCCTTTTGACACCTCTAAGATGTAATTAAAACATCTATTCATTTATACTTAAATATCAATTTATTTTATTTTAAATTTTTGAAAAATATGATTTTTTTTAAATTCAAATAATTCAAATTTTGTGAAAATATTTTTTTTAAAGAATTATATAATCATAAAAGTAATTCTATTAAGTTTTAGTAATATAATTTTTTATTTGTTTATTCATTAAGTCACATTTTATGTAAAATTTTTTATCATACAAATAATTATTTTAGGTTTTTATTAATACAAATGTTTATGTATGTTCATTTATTACTACAAATATTTTAAAAAATATTTATAAGTATAGAATTAATTATTTAATATATATATTAATAAGTATATTTATATATCATAATTAAATAATATAATAATGTTTTGTAATATTCTTTAAAATTTTCTAAAAATAAAAATATTTATCATAGTCTTTATTAATATAAATTTTTATTTGTATTTAGATATTTTTCAATTATTTAATTATAATATCCTATTTTTATAATTATATAAGGAGAAGGTGTCTTTCAAAGATTCCTTGTCCAAAGACCATGACAGACCTTTCATATATAAAATTATAAAAAATATTAAAATAAATAATATATAAAGAAAATAATTCAGTATAGATTAAAGACACAAATTAATCCCGAGTTAAATAGCTAGGGAATAATGCCTAGCTAAATGGATATATTTTGTGATAATTATAATTTAAGGACTAATCGCTTACTATTAATATATAATTATAAAAAAATTTCTAGATAACTATTTAGTGAGGGATTTTTTCTAAAGCTATTTAGGTAGAAAAAATCCACCTCTAATTTTGTTGCTAAATTTGGTGGCAATCTTTGTGCCAAATTTTACAACAATATTAGCAAGGGACAAGTTTCCATCAAAAATATCCTTCTCAAATCAGTCACAAATCTATCGCAAATTATTCATTTAATTTAAAATCAAACATCTTTTGTTATACACTAGCTAATTCCACACAAATTAGCTAGGGATTATTTTTCTAGATAAATTTTTGTAGCTAAACAGACAATTTTTGTAGTGTCTATCTATCTATCTATCTATTTATCTATCTATATATCTATCTATTTGTCTATCAATCCATCTATCAAAATATATATCTATTTGTGTAGCTAACTATCTATCTTTCTAAATTTCTATATATCTATTAGTCAATATTTATATATGTCTTTATATGTATCTGTCTATCTATCTATCTATCTATCAGACATTTAGTCTATTTACCTATCTTTCTTTCTATCTATCTATATATCAATCAATCAATCAATCAATCAATCAATCTGTCTATCTATTTGTCTATCTATCTATCTATCTACTTGTCTATCTAACTATCTATTTACTTATCTATCTATCTATTTGTCCATTTATCTATATATATATATATATATATATCTATTTATCTGTCTATCTGTCTATCTTTCTATCAATCTATCTATACATATATATATATATATATATATATATATATATATATATATCTATCTATGTATCTATCTACATGTCTATCTATCTATCTATCTATGGGTCTATCTATCTATCTTTCTATCTTTCAATATGTCTTCCTATGTGCTTAATTATGTGTCTATATATGTGGGTATCTATGTGGCATTCTATTTATCTATCAATATATCTATCTTTCTATATATCTATTAATCTATAGGCCAATCTATCGGTTTATTGATCTGTGTATCTATCTGTCTTTTTATTTGTCTATATGTATATGTATCTGTCTATTTGTTTATCTATCTAACTATCATTCAATCAATCAATTAATCTATCTATCTATCGATATATCAATCTATCTCTCTATATGTTTATCTATCTATCTATATGTTAATCTATCTATCCATTTATCTATATATCGATCTATCTATCAATCATTCTATTTATAAGTCTCTCAATTTATCAATCAATGTGTTTACCAATCAATCTAGAAATCTATCTGACATTCAATATATCTATTTTTCTAACTGTCTATCTATTAATCTGTCTATCGATGTATCTGTGCATCAATCTATCTATGTATGTATCCAATTTATCTATTTATCTATCTGGCTATCTTTTTATTTATTTTTATATCTGTCTGTCTATTTGTGAGTCTTTCTATCAATCAACCTGCCGATCTATCTGTCTCACTATCTATCTATCTATTTGTCTATCTATCTATTTGTCAATCAATCAATCTATCTATCTATCTATCTCTAAATATGTTTATTTATCTATGAATATATCTGTCTATATATGTGTTTATGTATGTGCTTTTCTATCTATCTTTGTATCTATCTATCTATCAAATTATCTCTCTTTCTATCTATCTATATGCATTTCTATTTATCGATATGTCTATCTATTTTTTTATTATATGCCTATCTATCTATCTATCTATCTATTTAAGTATATATATATCTATATATCTGTCTATCTATCTATCTAAATATCAATCTGTCTATCTTTCTATTTATTTATGTGCCTATCCATCTATTTATGTATCAATCTATAAATCTATCTATCTATTTGTATATCTATCTGTCAATATATCTGTCTATATTTTTATTTATGTCTTTTTTTAAATCTTTCTATCTTTATTTCTATATATCTATCTAACAATCTGACTATTTGTCTAGTTATAAATCTATCTATCTATCCATCTATTGGTCTATCTATTGATCTATCTATCTACTTGTTTATTTATTTGCCTATCTATCTATTAATAAATCAATCTATCTCTATTTCTAACTAACTATATATCTATCTTTCTATCTTTCTATATATTAGTCTATCTATTTGTCTGTCTATCTATCTATCTTTCTTTCTATTTGTATATCTATCTATCTATCTTTCTATTTTTCTGTCAAATATTCTACCTGTTAATCAATTAGTCTATCTATCTATCTATTTATCTATCTAGCTATGTATATGTCTATCAATCTATTTATCTATCTATTTATTTGTGTATATACAAATCTATCTTACAATCTATCCATCCATCTATCTGTCTATCTATCTATCTATTTATGTATCTAAATATATATATATATATTCTATCTATCTATTTATCTTTCTGTATATCTTTCTATCTATATACTTACCTTTCCATCTATCTATCTATCTATCTATCTATCTATTTGTCCATAAATATGTATATCTATCAGTCTATTTATATGACATTCTATCTATCTATCTATAGTCATATCTAACTAACTATTGAACTATATATCTTTCTATCTATCTATCTTTATGTCTGTATATCTATATTTCTATCTACCTACCTACCTACATATATATATATATATATATATATATATATATATATATATATATATATATATATATATATATATATGCCTATATCTCTATATTTCTATCAATGAATATATATTTGTCTATCTAACTATCATTCTTTCTTTCTATCTATATACTTGGCTTTCTGTTTGTCTATCTATTTGTCTATCTATCTATCTATTAATATATCTATCTTTCTATCAATCTAATAATCTATCTATCTATCTATCTATCAGTCAATCAATCAATCTATCTATCTTTATATCAATTTATCTTTTGATATATCTATCATTCTTTCTATCAATATGTCGGTATATCTATTTATATATTTATTAGTCTTTTCTATCTATCTATCTATCTATCTATTTGTTTATATTTTAGCCTATCAATCAATCAATCTATCTATCTATCTATGTCTATCTATTTATCTATCCATTTATTAATCTATCTATCTAATAATATATTTATCTATATGCCTAATAATCTGACGATCTATTTGTTTATCTATTTGTCTATATATCTATCTATATATCAATCTATTTTTCTTTCAATTAATCTATCTATTTATCTATCAATATGTCTAACAATTTGTATATCAATCTGTCTATAAATCTATTGATCGATCATTCTATATGTCTATCTTTCAATCTATCTATATATCTATTTATCTTTCTATCTATCCGTCTGTTGGTCTATTTATTTTTATATCTATTTATATAACAATCTATTTATCTATATGTCTATTTATTTATCTATCTTTCTATTAGTTTATCAATATATCTATTTAGGTTTCATTCAACCTAACTATTACTTTATATTTCTATTTGTCTGTCTATTTGTGAATCTATTGTATATTTGTCAGACTGTATATATGTCAATTTGTTTATTTATCTATCTGCCTGTTTGTCTTCCTACCACACTACTTGAATTCTTGCATATCTATCTATCTATCTATCAGTCTGTTTGTCTATCTGTCAATCCATCTATATTTTTGTCTGTCTTTTTGTCTGCATCTCTATCAATCTGTCGGTGTATCTATTTGTCTATATATATATATATATATATATATATATATATATATTGTTTGTCTATTTCTCTATCTATTTATCTATGTTTCTGTCTATAAACTTGTTTATCTATCTATCTATTTATCTATCTATCAATATGTATATCAGTCTATATATCTTTTTATCCATCATTATATCTTTCTTTCTATCATTATGTGTGTTGACCTATATATATATATATATATCTATATATGTGTCTATCTATCTGTGTATCTACTTGTCTGTCTTTCTACTATTTATCTATCTTTCTTTCTTTCTATCTATCAGTCTATTTATCTATCTATCTATTTGTCAACCTATCTTTCTATCTATTTGTCTATATATATGAATATCTATCTCTCTATCTAACTACCTATCTATATATCATTTTAATAATATGTCAATATATCTTTTTATCAATCTATAAATCTATCTATTTTTCTATAAATCTATCTATTTATCTATAAATCAATTAGCTATCTATCTCATAATCATTTAACAAACTATCTATCAATCTATATATCCAATTGTGTATCAATCTCTCTATCAATCTGTCTATTAATCAGTCTATCAATTTGTCTATATATTTATCTATCTATCTAAATATCAATCTAACAATCAATCTATCTATTTAACTATCAATGTATTTGTATTTCACTTTGTCTATCTATTTGCCTATCTATCTATCTATCTATCTATCTGTCTGTCTATCAATCTGTATAGCTATTTATCTATCTATTTGTCTATCTATCTCTATATCTATCTATCTGTCTATCTATCTCTATATCTATCTATCTATCTATCTATCTATTTCTAAATCTATCTATCTGTCTATCTATCTCTATATCTATGTGTCTATCTATCTGTCTATCTATATATCTATATATCTTTATTTATATTTGTCAATCTTTCTGTATATCTATCAGTCTATCTATCTATCTATCTATCTATTTATATATCTATTTATATATCTATATATCTATCTATCATTCCATCTATCTGTGTATCTGTCTATATCTCTGTTGATTTATTGTAGATCTATTTTTTTATCTATCTATCTATATTTCCATTTATTAATTAATCCTTCTGTCTATCTTTCACTCTATCTATCTATCTATTTATCTATCTATCAATTTATTTCTTTATTTATCTATCTATTTTTCTGTCTATCTATTGGACTTTCTATCTATAATCTACTATCTATCTGTCTATCTATCAATCTATCTATCTAACTATCTATCTGTCTATCTATCTATCTATTACTCTATCTATTTGTATATGTTTCTATCTATAAACTTGTTTATCTATCTATCTATCTATTTATTTATCTATCAATATGTATATCAGTCTATATATCTTTTTATCCATCATTCTATCTTTCTTTCTATCATTATATGGGTTGACCTATATATATATATATATATCTATATATGTGTCTATCTATCCGTGTATCTACATGTATATATTTCTAATATTTATCTATCATTCTTTCTTTCAATCTATCAGTCTATTTATCTATCTATCTATCTATCTATTTGTCAACCTATCTTTCTATCTATTTTTCTATCTATCTGTCTATCTATTTGTCTATATATATGTCTATCCATCTTTCTATCTATCTACCTAACTATATATCATTCTAATAATATGTCAATATATCTTTTTATCTATCTATAAATCTATCTATTTATCTATCAAACAATTAGCTATCAATCTCGAAATCATCTAACAAACTATCTATCAATCTGTATATCCAATTGTGTATCAATCTGTAAATCAATCTATCTATTAATCATTCTATCAATTTGTCTATCTATATATCAATCTATCAATCAATCAATCTATTTAACTATCATTATATTTGTATTTCACTTTGTCCATCTATTTGCCTATCTATCTATCTATCTATCTTTCTTTCTTTCTGTCAATCTATCAATCAATCTGTCTAGCTATTTATCTATCTATCTGACTATCTATCTCTATATCTATCTATCTGTCTATCTATCTCTATATCTATGTGTCTGTCTATCTATCAATCTATATGTCTATATATAGTTATTAATATTTGTCATTCTTTTTGTCTATCTATCAGTCTATCTATCTATCTATATATCAATTTATCTATTTATATATCTATCTATCTTTCCATCTATCTATATATCTATCCGTCTATCTGTCTATATCTCTGTTGATGTATTGTATATATATTTCTATATCTATCTATATTTGTATCTATTAGTTAATCCTTCTATCAAATTTTCACTCTATCTATCTATTTATATTTCTATCTATTTATTTATCTATCAATTTATTTGTTTATTTATCTATCTATTTATTTTTCTATCTATTGGACTTCCTATCTATTAATCTACTATCTATCTATCTATCTATCTATCTGACTGTCTATCTATCTATCTATCTATCTATCTATCTATTTTTCTATCTATTTGTCTATCTATCTATCTGTCTATCTATCTATCAATTTTTCTATATCTATCTATCTATCTATCTGCCAGTCTATCTATATATCATTCAGTCTATCAATTATCTATCAATTTATCTATCATTCTATCTATCAATAAATCAATCAATCAAACTTTCTATCTATGTATATATATATTTGTCAATATATCATTCTATCAATCAATCAATCTATCTATCTATCTATCAATTTGTCTATCTATCTATCTATATTTCTATATATCTATCTATGTATCTATCTATAATTCTATATATCTATATATCTATATATCTATCAAACTTTCTATTTATTTATTTTTCTATCTATCTATCTTTCTATTTAACAATTTTTCTATCTATCTATATATCTGTCCATATTTATATTTATCTATCTATATATCAATTTATCTATCTATCTATCTATCTATCTATCTATTTATCTATTTATCTATCTTTCTATTTGTTTAACTATAAATTGATCGATCAATCAATCTTTCTATCTATCTGCGATCTATCTAAGTAATAATCTCTTGATCTATCTTTCTATTTATCTCTCTATCAATTTATCTATCTCTTTATCTATTTTTCAATCAATCTATCTTTCTATCAATTTGTCTATCAATCTATCTATTATTTAATCGATCTATTTGTCTATCATTATTTCTATCAATCGATCTTTGAATCTTTCTATCTATCTTTTTATAAATCTCTCTATCAATTTGCTTATTTATCTGTCTATCTATAGTTCTTTTTATTTGTCTATCTATTTGTCTATCAATCATTCTATCTATGTGTTTATATATATATATATAAATATATATCTATCTGTTTCTCAATATATCTATCAAATAAACATTCTATCTATTTGTCTAATACTCTAACTTTCTATCAATCTATTTTACGATATATCAGTCTATCTATCTATCTACCTATTTATCTATCTTTCTATCAATATTTTTATTTATATGTTTATTAATTCGTATGTCAATTTATTTATCAATCTGTTTATCAATCTGTCTATTAATCTGTCTATCAATCTATCAATCTGCTTATCAATTTGTCTATCAATTTTTCTAAAAATCTGTGTATCTATTTATATATAATATTATCAATTAATGTGTCTATCTATCTGTCAATCTATTTCTCTATTAATTTAAATATCTATCTATCTATTTATCAGCCTATCTATCTATCTATCTATCTATCTACTTGTATATCTATCTTTATTATCATCTATCTATCTATCTATCTATATTTATATTTATCTATCTATTTATCTGTCTATCTATTTGTCTATCTATCTACCTATTTATATGTCTATCTATCTATTGATCTATCTGTCTAGTTATCTATCTATCTTTTTGTATTTCTATCTATGAATTTATATATCTATATATATATATATATATATCTCTCTCTCTCTTTCTATCTGTCACTTTATATATATATCTATCTGTATATATATATATATATATATATATCTATATATCTATTTGTCTATCTCTTTATCTGCCTATCTATCTAAATATCTATCTATCTGTCTATTTGTGTATCTATCTATCTATTTATCTATATATTTGTCTATCTATCTTTCTATCAACATATCTATCTATCTATCTGTCTATCTAATTGTCTATCTATATGTCAAATTATCTATCTATCTATTTATATTTCTATTTATATTTCTATTTATCAATCTATTTATCTATTATATCTATCTTTCTATCGATCTATCTATTTTTCTCTCTATTTGCCAATATATTTGTATGTCTATATATCTATCTGTCTGTCTATCTATCTATCTATCTATTAGTCTAATTATTTGTTTGTTTTCTATCTATCTATATGTATATTAATATGTTTATATATTTATCTAAATTTATATTTATCTCTTTGTCAATTTATCTTTCTATCTATATATCTATCTATCTTTCTTTCTATCTGTCTATTTATCTATCAATTTATCATTCTATCTATATATTTGCGTATCCATTTGTGTATAATATATATATTTATTTGTCTATCTATCTATCTATATATCTGTCTATCTATCTATCTATGTATCTATCTATCTATCTATCTATCTTTCTATTTATATATTTATTTCTCTATCTATAATTCTCTCTATATATATGTCTATCTAGTCGACTATCTATCTGTCTATCAATCCAGCTATCTATCTGTCAAATAATATCTAAATTTATCTGCCTATCAATCTATCTATCTATTTTTTTGTCTATCAAACACTATCTCTCTTTCAATCAGTCTATCAATATGTCTATACATCTATCTTTAAACGTGTCTATGAATCTTTCTATCAATCTTTATATATATATATGTCTAACTATTTGTTTATCAATCAATCTATCAATCAATCTATTTATACATCTAGATATTTTTCTTTCTATCTCTCTATATATTTGTCTATTTATCTATCTATCGATATATTTTTATATTTATCTATCTGATTTCTATCTATTTATCTATCTATCTTTTTATTTATCTATATATCTATTTGTCTATATATCTGTTTATATATATATATATATCTATCTATCAATCTATCTATTTGTCTATCTATCTTACTATCTACATATCTATCTATCTATTTCTCTATCTATTAATCTATCTATCTAATTGCATATCTATTTGTCAATATATCTATCTATTTATCTATATATCTATTTGTTAATTTATCTATCTATCTATTATATTTGTCTATCTATCTATCTATCTATAGATCTATCTATATATCTATCTATTTTTTATCTTTCTGTCTATATATCTGTCTGTTTATAACTCTATTTTTGTGTTTATCTATCTATCTATATATCAATCAATCTATTTATCTATTTGTTTATCTTTCTATCTATATGTATAATAATTTGTCTCTCTATATATCTAATAATATTTTTTTATTTTATTTGTAAATCTTTCGGTCTATCTACATGTATATCTATCTATCTATCTATGTATCTATTTGTCTATCTATCTATCTATCTAATCGTGTATCTTTATGCCAATCAATCAATCTATCTCTCTATCTATCTATCTATCTATTAATCAATCAATCCATCTTTCATTCTATAAATCTATCTATCTATTAGTTTATCAAACCGTTTATCAATCAATCAATCAATCTGTCTATCAATCTATTTATGTATATATCTATCTATCTACCTATCTATCTTTTTTTCTCTAAATTTGTCTGCCTATCAATTTGTCTGTCTGTATATCTATTGGTCAATCTTTTTGGCTGTCTATCTTTCTGTCAATGTGTTTATCAATGTATCTATCTATATATTTACCGATATATCTTTGTATCTATCTATCTATCTATATGTATATCTATTTATGAATCTATTTATCTGTCAATCAATCAATTAGTCTATAACACTACAAGAAAATATCAATTTAGCTAGAGAATTTTTGCTAGGGATCATATCCTAACTAAATTGCAAGGGATTAGTTAGGGAATAGCAATGTATTGATAATTTTTTAATGAAAAAAATAGCAACGGATTAACGATGGATTAGTGAGGGAAAATTATTTGAAAATTCCGCTAAAGAAAAGTGAGGGATATAGCGACTAATTAGCAATGGAAAATTTTGTAAATTCCGCTCAATAAAAGCGGGGATTTTAGCAATGAATTTAGCGACAGGATATTTCTTGCTAATAAAATGCTTGATTTAGCGATGAATTTAGTGACGAAATATCCCTTGCTAATAAAATCCTTGATTTAGCAACGGATTTAGCGACGGAATTTCCCTTGCTAATAAAATCCTAGATTTAGTGATGGATTTCACGACAGATATTCTCTTGCTAATAAGATCCATGATTTAGTGACGGTTTTATCGACGGATTTAGCGACGAATTTTCCCTTGATAATAAAATAAATGTTTTTGTGATAGATTTAGCTACAGTTTTTCCATTACTAATAAAATCTATGATTTAGCAATGAATTTTCCCTTACTAATAAAATCTTTGATTTATCGACGGATTTAGCAATGAATTCTCCCTTGCTAATAAAATCCTTGATTTAGCGATGTATTTTTCCTTGTTAATAAAATTTTTGATTTAGCGACGGATTTAGATATGGATTTTCCCTTCCTAATAAAATCCATGATTTAGCGACATATTTTTTATTAATAATAAAATTCTTGATTTAGCAACGGATTTATGTTTTGGAGTAAGCCCCCAGAAATATTTTATAATATGAAACTAATATTTTAACATTTAAAAAAAAAGCACCGAACTATAAATAAATTCGAAACCATTGCACTCAGATTCATTAATCCTAAAGTACCCTTGCCCCTCTATCATGCCCCTCACTCTCATTCACTCCCCTGCCCCTCACCCTTGTCCTATCCCCTGCCTCTCACCCTTGTCCTTTCCCTAGCCCCTCACTATTTACCAATTGCTCCTCGTCCTCACCCTTGCCCCTCACCTATCACCCCTTGCCCCTCACCCATCACCCCTCGCCCCTCACCCATCACCCCTCTCTCCTCTTCCCTCGCCTCTCTCCCCTCGCCCCTCTTTCCTTGCCCCTCTCCCCTCGCCCCTCTCCCCTCGCCCCTCTCTATGAATCCACCGAGATCCATGGTGAAGCTCCGTCGAGCTCCGTCGTGGAGCTCTTGGAGAGAGGTGAGGAGCTAGGAAGAGGGGCAAGGGCGAGGGGTAGTTGAGAGGGGTGAGGGTAGTTTATGACTATGAATTCAAGTGTCTAGATTTTTTATGTTTGGTGTCTTTTTTTTTATTATTAAAAGATCAGTTTAATTTTTTTTAATATTTCAGGGGATACACCAAAATATAATTCCACCTTAAAATAATAACATTGGTGAATCTTTAAAATAACAAAAACTTATTAATGACTCATCTCTTAACCGCATAGTTCACTTGATCATCTTCTAAATCAATTTCATATCATTGGATGTGAATGACCATTTCAAGGATGAATCTTTAGTTACCAATTTCTTTGATTGAACAAGCTTCTCTGCCCAAGTCGCTGCTTATAGAATTCAGTTCGTTCGCGTACTTTGTTATTTATTTTGAGTATTAAAGTTGAAAGGTTTGTTTTTAGTATTCAAGCCGAAAGGTTCGTTTTTAGTATTCAAGCCGAAAGGTTCATTTTTAGTATTCAAGCCGAAAGGTTCATTTTAAGTATTTAAGTCTAAAGCTTTGTTTTAAGTATTCAAGTCAAAAAATTCATTTTTACTATTAAAGTCCACCAAATCTTACACTCAAGGTGCAGCTTAGCATTCTTCTGACGTTAAAAATCATTTTGTTCCATAAATTTCATTATCAATTTAAGTTTTCATTGGGCTACGTTTACCCCATAGTTTCACAATATGCACAATTTTTTAAATCATATCTGTATATGATTATTTATGAACTGTGGTTTTCATTGGATCTTATTTTGTCCCATCTGAAAAACTTGTTATTCCATTTTATTTGTAAAGAATCTCTTAATTCTATGTCATGATTGTTTTCATTTAAACTTTGATTGTTAAATGATTTTGTAGAAGTTTGTAATCAGTTCAAGAATAGTTGATTGATTTAGTTCTGATGACTGATTTTTTTACTAGTCATCCTGACTTTTCCCTCTTAGATTATGATTAAAGTTATCTATTTATGAAAAATTTGATTTTTGGTAGATTTTATTTGGATTATTTTCAGTTAATTATTTAAATGATTCTGCAAAATAATCAAAATCATGATAATTTTTTTTTGTTATTTGTAATTCACTCAATGTTGTTATGGCCATGATGGTCAGCAGTACAATAGTATGATGGACATCAATGATATCTTAGGCAAACATGCAATGCCTATAGTTTCAGCAATAATGATTGTGATTTATGTTTGGGGGTATAATCAGAGTTGGCAAACAGGAAGAAATGGAAAAGAGCATCAATTGTGAATACCAAAACCACTTCGTCCAGAGCTCTTTGAATTCCCAGCTGGTGACAATGCTCGGTGGTTAGATATATCATGTAGTAGAGAGCATACTGTAGCTGTGGCTTCTGATGGGTCACTTTTTACATGGGTTTGCTTTCTTTTTCTTTATTCAGATATTTCTACAGATGATACATTTTTTTTGTTAGCTAGCAAAACAATGTGGAGGTTGAAAATTTTGTTCATGTTGATTATTGAACAGAAATGTCCCATACATTTTATTAATCTAAAATGTGAATACATGATACAAAAAAATATATGGAGTGTTTTTATACAAAACATTAAACTAATATTAAATACAAGCTGAAATGTAAAAACATATTTGTAATTAAATAAAATTAATATGATAATCTAACATTTTAATTAAACTAATGCATAAATATCTAAAATACAAGACTTGAAAAAAAATATAACTCAATTAGAGTTTTTGTTATATATCTCAAGATTGATTGGTGGTAGGACTATCAGCAATAATGATTAATTATCATATATATATTTTTAATGCAATGATAATTTACATTTATGTTCTTTGTTTAATCTTGAAAGATTTAAATGGAAGGTATATATTTGGCTTGTTAATTTTCATAGTAAAATATAATAAGATGAAAGCAGAAAAGTAATTCTTTTAAAAAGTACGTGATCGAAAAAAGTTTACACATACTTTCAAGTATTATCTTATGGTTCATTTAAACTTGTATCTAAAAATATTGATAGTTTTTTATTGTCAATAAATAATTGGTTAATTAGAAAATATGATCAATTAGATTCTGAAAAAATATGATTAATTAGAATCTGAATAATTAGTCATTTTTATCACTATACTTTTATAATTGTTGGATATTTAAATTTTTTAATTATTCTTTTATATTAGAAGATTCAACAAAAATATCAACGATAGCTTAAAGATTGACCCTTGTTTTAATTAGTGTCTTTGGTAATTACTTTGATGCATATCTTTTATTTAACAAACAAAAATAAATGGGTAGCCTATCTCATCAAATAATATAAAATTAAATATAATAGTTGAATAAAACTACAACACATATTTTTGATTAGTTTTTCCCACCATCTTACTCAAAATTCTTGGGTTGTACATTTAGTAGGAGTCAATACTCATGTTTTAAGTGATGACATTCGTCTTTGATTTGTCTTAAGTCTTTAATATTGTTTTAGGCTTTTAGAAAGTGACATTGTTGTATTGACCATGGGGCATGACAATGCTAATGTTGTTCTTTTTTTGTCATGTATTTTTTGTATTTGAGTTTTGTTAGAATGATGAGATGGACCATGAGGTATATCGATGCCTCTACTATCAATAAGAAAAAGTGACATCACATCAAGTAAATAATATTTATTGATTATGAGGTATACCAATGAGAAAAATATACTACAATTTCTTATCATTCACAATATGAGAATGTTAGGAGAGATATATGTTATCTGATTTAGTAAGATATTTAGGGGTTTTGTAGGATGATTATACATGATAGTTCGAGATATTTTATTATTTTTATTAAAAATTATATTAGAAATATATTATTTTTTTATCATCTCTTATCATTCTCTCTCAGATTCATCCCATATTTTTCCTCGACTTATATATGTTCCTTGGGATTAGAGTAGATAAGACTTTTCCATAACATTAAGAATATAACAATTGGTAAAGATATCTCGGGGTGTGTATCCGACATTCCTATAGTACTAGATATATATAGTTATTGATTTATAAAAAAGATTTGAAATTTTGTTTATGATGATAAATTTCATGGAAAATAAAAACGTAGTTTGATTCTAACATGAAAATATTAAGATGATTAGAACATTATGTGCGACATATGAAAAGAACATTATGTGGTAATGTCAGTGTCATTTGTCTTTATGGAAAATGTATGGTGTGTCAGTGTTATTTGTTTCTCTTATTGAACCTATGTGTTTGGATGAATTAGAAAAGTTAAAACATAAATTGAATTTTTAGATTGTAGTTGCTAATGCTAACCATAAAAGTTAGTTTATGGGACAAAAAATGAGTATCATAATAATGGTCATAAACATGAACAAATATAATCTCCTTGGAGTGGTTTTTGATTTTTTAAACATCCTATTTTCCAACTAATTTAATGAGGGTGTATGAAAAGAATAAGAGGTAATCCTAAAGCAAGTTATGGGTTGCTATTAAACTCCTAGAATAGATAGTTATCTATCTAATAATCTATCTGTTTTTTTATCTGTCTATCTGTCTATATGTCTATCTATTTATCCAT
This sequence comes from Sapria himalayana, assembly GCA_029783825.1. Taxonomy (NCBI): domain Eukaryota; kingdom Viridiplantae; phylum Streptophyta; class Magnoliopsida; order Malpighiales; family Rafflesiaceae; genus Sapria; species Sapria himalayana. The sequence goes on from JAREIK010001754.1 coordinate 257,267, forward strand.
CTATCTATGCATTTGTCTATTTATGTATCTATCTATTTATTTTTTTGTCTATCTATCTATCTATCTATATTTTTGTGTATCTTTTTAACTATCTAAATATCTATCTATCATTCTGTCTATCTATGTATTTGTCAATCTATCAATTTATAAATCTATGTATTTGTATATCTTTCTATTTGTCTATCTATCTAGCTATTAAACTTTATAAATTCATTTATGTCTAACTATCTATCTGTGTTTCTATCCATTAGTCTATTAGTCATCAGTCTACCTATCTACTTATATATAAAATTCTATTTGTCAATCTTTCTATCTATTTATCTATCTATATACCTATCTATTTATATCTATATCAGTATATCTGCATTTTTGTCTATCTATCTTTCTATTTGTCTATCTGCTTATCTGCCTAAATATGTATGCATCTTTCTTTCTATATTTTTATTTGTTTATCTATCAATTTGTCTATCTATCTATTCTGGCTATTTATTAATCTATTAATCTGTCTATCTATCTATGTGCCTATTTATCTATCTTTTTGTCTATCTTTCTAACTAACTATCAATCTTTATATATATATATATATATATATATATATATCTAGTTATCTATCTATATTTCTATATGTTAATTTCTCTATCTCTTTATCTCTCTATCTATCTATTTGGAAATCTTCTATTTGTATACATGTTTATCTTTTTATCTATCTATCTAAATGTCTATATATCTATATATCTGTCTATCTATCTAACTGTCTATTTGTGTTACTATCTATCTGTGTTATATGTCTGTATGTCTATCTATCTGTCTTTCAGTCTGTTAGTATGTCAGTTTGTTTGTCTATTAGTTTTCATGTTTATTAGTTTATTAGTTTACCTGCCTATCAGTCAATCTATCTTTCATTCTGTCTATCTTTTTGTTTGTCTATTTTTGTTTGTGTCTATCTATCTTTCCCTCAATCTTTCTATCTATTTCTCTCTGTGTCTATATATCTCTTTATCTATCTATCTATATCTATTCTTCCCTATCTTTTTATCTTTCTACCTACTTACGTACCTACCTAGATACCTATATACCTTGCTATCTATTTATCTATCAATTTTTCAACCTATCTATTAGTATACCTACTATCTATCTATCTATCTATCTATCTATTTCCCTATCTCTTTATCTATCTTTTTATCTCTGTCTCTCTGTATATATTTATGTATATCTATCTATCTATCAATCAATTTGATTATTTGTCTATTTGTCATCCTATATGTCAGTCTATCCGTGTGTCTATATATCTATCTTTTTATAAATATATCTATCTATTTATATGCCTATCTATCTAATTATCTATCTATTTGTCTACAATCTATCTTTCTATTTGTCTATTAATTTGTTTTAAATTAATCAATACATACATACATATACATATATAAATATATATATATATATATATATATCTGTCTATATGTCCGTTTATCTATTTTCTATATGCCTATTTGTTTGTGAATCTATCTTTCTATGTTTCAATCTACCTATATATCAGTTAGTAGGAGAGTCAGTCAGTCTATCAGTTAGTCTTTATCTATCCATTTTTTTGTTTATCTTTCTATCTTTCTGCTTGACTATATGTATGCTTGACTGTCTATCTTTCTGAATATTTGTCTACCTGACTATTTGTCTACCTAACTATCTATCTGCTTGTGTGTTGATCTATCTATTTGTCTATCTATTAGTCAATCTTTTTGTGTCTCTATTTTTCTATCTTTCTATCTATCTTTCTATCTATCTTTTTGTCTATATATTAGTATATCTATTAGTCTATATGTCTATTTTTCAGTGTATTAGTCGGATTGTTAGCTAGTCTATAAGTCATTTAGTCTATTAGTCTATTAGTTTGTCTGTGTACCAGTCTGTCAATCAATTAGTTAGTCTATCAGTCAATTAGTCAGTTAGTCATTTAGTCTGTCTATCTATCTATCTATCTATCGATGTGTCTATCTATGTATTCATCTATATGTCTATCTTTCTATCTCTATATTTCTCTATCTCTATATCTCTCTATCCTTCTATCATTCCATCTCTATATCTCTTTATATGACTATCTATCTATCTATCTCTCTCTATATCTCTATCTCTATATCTCTTTATCTCACTATCTATCTACAATTTCTCTATCTCTTTATCTACATTTCTCTTTATCTATATATTTCTCATTCTTTTTGCCTATATCTATCTATCACTTTATCTTTCTATCTCTCTCTCTCCCCCTTTATATATATATATATATATATATATATATATATATATATCTCTCTCTCTCTCTATATCTTTATCTCTCCATCTCCTTGTCTATCTCTCAATCTCTCAATCTTTTAATCTCTCTATTTCTTTATATCTTTATCTCATTTTCTCTCATTCTTATAACCTCACTATCTCTCAATCTTTATACCTACCTACCTATGTACTTATCTACATACCTACATATCTATCTATTTATCTCTATATCTACCTACATACCTATAAATCTATTTATCTATCTTTCTGTCTCTCTATTTATCACTCTTCATGTCTCTCTATCTATCCTCTATCTCTGTGTCTATATTTCTATCTATCTTTCTTTCTCTCTATCTTTCAATCTATCTATCTAACTAACTAACTATCTATCTATTTGACTATCTGTCTATTTATCTATATGTCTATCTGTCTATAAGTCTATATGTCTATTTGTTTATCTGTCAATCTCTCTATTTGTTTATCTACCTATCTATATAACTATGTATCTATCTATTTGTTTATCTGAGTATCTATCTATTTGTCTATCTATCTATCAGTCTATTTATCTATCTTTCTATATGTCTACTATCTATCTATTTATCTTATTATTTCTTTATATTTTCTTGACTATCTTTCATTCAATTTTTGTTTGTTTATCTATCTTTTTGCCTGACAATCTATATGCTTGACTGCCTGTGTTCCTGACTATTTGACTGCCTGACTTTTTGTATACCTGACTATCTATCTGTCTATCTGCTTATCTATCTATTTATTTGTCTATTTGTTTGTCAACATTTCTATCTATTATTCTATTTTTCTGTCTATTTATTAATCTTTTTATTAGTCTATTTATTTGTATTCAATATGTTAGCCTATTAGTTTGTCAGTCTATTAGTCTATCAGTCTGCAAATCTATTAGTATGTCAGTCTATAACTTAGTCAATCAGTCAGTCAGTCAGTGAGTTAGTTATTCAGACTATATATCCGTCTATCTATCGATTTTTCTATATGGTTATTCATCTATCTTTCTATCTTTCTATCTATGTATCTCTCTTTCTATCTATCTTTCTATCTCTCTATCTATATGTATCTTTATCTCACTATTTCTCTATCTCTATATCTCTCTATCACTTTCTCTATCTATCTCTCTATATCTCTATCTCTATCTTTGTAACTCCATATCTCTCTATCTTTCAATTACTATATTTTTTTCTATCCTTATCTATCTATTTCTTTTTCTTTCGATCTCTTTCTATCTCTCAATCTCTTTTTCTATTTTTCTATCTATGTAATATCTCTCTATCTCTCTATCTTCCTCTATATCTCTCAATCTCTAAATCTCAATATATCTTTCTCTCTATATCTTTATCTCTCTATCTCTCATTCTCTTTACCTAACTAACTACCTACCTAGCTTGTTATCTATCGATCTATCTATCTATCTACCTTCCTATTTATCTATTTATCTCTCTGTCTCTCTGTCTATCTATATATCTCACTATCTATCTCTCTATCTGTTTCTCTGTCTCTCTATCTATATTTATGTCTATTTGACTATCACTCTATCTCTCAATCTAACTATCTAATAATCTATCTATCTATCTATATGTCTATCTATCTATCTGTCTGTCTGTCTATATATATATATATATATATATATATCTATCTATCTATCTATCTTACTATATACCTATGTGTCAAGCAATCAATCAATCTATTTATTTATCTATCTATCTATCTATCTTTATATCTATCTACTATCTATCTATTTATCTATCTATCCATCTCTCTATCTGTCAATCTATCTATCTATTTATATATCTTTCTCTTTATATCTTTTTGACTGTTTTTGTATCTATCTATCTGTCAATATGTTTATCTATATATATGTTTATCTATCTATCTATCTATCTGTCTGTCTGTCTAATTATGTATCTGTCTATCTATCTATTTGTCTATTTGTCTAATTGTCTATCTATCTAATTGTCTTTCTACATTTCTATCTATTTATCAATATGTCTATTTGTCTATCTTTCAATATGTCTATCTATCTTTTTGCATATCTATATGTCTATCTATCTATCTATAAATCTATATATATGTTTATATGTCTATTTGTCTATGTGTTTATGTGTCTATCAATCAATATATCTAATTATTTATCCATCAATCTCTATTTTTTTGTATATATCTATCTGTCTCTCGGTTAATTAATCAATCTATCTATTTGACTATTTTTTTTAATTTATCTATTTATTTATCATTGTATCTATCTATATGTATATATGTCATCTGTATATCAAGTAATCTATCTATATGTCAATCTGTATATCTATCTATATGTCTATCTATATAACAACCTTTCTTTCTATATATCTATTTGTATATCTAACTATTTGTATATTTGTCTATTAGTCTATCTATATATTTATATATTTTTGTTTATCTATCTATCTTTCTATTTGTCTATGTATGTACTTATATATATGTCTCTATAAATATATGTCTCTATATATCAATCTATTGATCCATCTAACTATATAACTCTATTTGTCTATTTATTTGTCTATCTGCTTATTTTCCTAAATACCTATTTGTCTATCATTCTATATTTTTATCTACCTATCTATCTATATGTAAATCTATCTATTTATATGTATATTTGTGTATATATATATATATATATATATATCTATTAGTCTATCTCTTTATCTTTTAATCTATCTATTTGTCTATCTATCTATCCTTCTATTAGTTTATCTATCTATCTGTCTATGTCTCTATATATATATATATATATCTATCTATTTGTCTATCTATCTTTCTATCTATCTATCTGTCTATTTGTGTATCTACTAGTCTCTCGGTTTATCTTTCTTTGTGGCTGTCTATGTCTATATATCAGTTTATCTATATTTATGTCTATTTATCTATCTATTTGTCTGTTAATTTTTATTCTCTCAGTCTATCAATCAATCTATATATATTTCTTTCTATCTTTCTGTTTGTCTATCTATCAATGTTTCTATCTCTCTATCTCTCTATCTTTCTAAGTCTCTATCTCTATATAACTTACTTTCTTTATCTATCTATCTCTTTATCTCTCTATTTCTCTATCTCTCTTTCTTTCTATTTCTCTATCTCTCTATCTATTTATCTCTATATCTTTATCTCTCTATTCCTCTCTCTATATATCTCTATCTCCCTTTCTTTCTTTTTTCTACTTCTCTTTCCATCTACCTCTCTATCTCTTTCTCTCTTCTTGCTTACCTGCCTACCTACATACATACCTACCTAGCTATCTGTCTATTTATTTATCTTTCAACCTGTCTATTTGTCAATTTATCTATCTCACTATTTGTTGATGTGTCTATAAGTCGCTTTTTCTCTTTGTCTATCTGCTTGTCTCTTATATGTATTTTTGTCTATCTCTTTATCTCTACATCTCCAAATCTTTTTATATATCTATCAGACTATCTATTAATCAATCTATATGTCTATCTGACTATCTATCAAATATATGTTTATCTATCTATCTGTTTATCTGTTTATCTGTCTATCTATCTATCTATATGTCTATCTATCTATCTATCTATATGTCTATCTGTGTATCTATTTATCTATCTATCTTTCTATCTATCTTTCTTTCTATTTTTCTATCTATCTATCAATCTATCTATATATCTATCTATCAACCTCTCTATCTATCTATATATCTCTTTGTCTAAATGTCTATTTGTCTATTTATTGATATGTCTATCTGTAGATCTATCTGTCTGTCTATCTTTCTATCTATCTATCTATCTATCTATCTATCTATCTAGCTGTCAATCTGTCTATCTATCTGTCTGTCTACATGTCTAACTGTCTATATGTATAATTTTTTAACTATCTATTTATCTACTTGTCTAACTGTATATCTATCTAATTTTATATCTATCTATAAATCTATATTTTATCTATTTATCTATGTCTAAGTGTCTAGCAATCAAACTATCTATTTGTATATTAGTCTAACTCTATATTTGTCTATATCTATGTGCCTATATGTCTACCTATCTATCTATCTATTTATATATCTGTCTATTAATATACATATTTATTTGTCAATCTTTCTATCTATCTACATGTCTATCAATCTATATGTCTTTTTTTTGGAAAGTTTGTTTTATTAATAAAAAGACCTCTCTTTTTGAGGAGGAATACCATTTTTACAATCTAGAACTACCCTTATCCCTTTTACACCCTTGAGTAAAATAAAATAAACAAGAGAAAATGTATTATGCTTGAAGTGACTCTTCTTTTCCTTTCTCTAAATTCACCCATTTACTATGATTATGTGTTTATACTACATTATGTTTTGACTACTTTGTCTTTTATCTCTCTTTCCATTGTACTTTTTAGCTGGCTCCCTTCACATCAGCATCGATATAACTACTGCCATCCTACCGTAATTGAAATTTTACCAACTGTTTTGCTATTTTAATCATATTCCACCTATCCTAATTATGCTTTTGACTTGCACATCAAGCACACAAAACCAAGGACACAAATGATAGAGTATATCTACTTTCTAACCAGCATGTGCTTCTTCCTTGCAAGCTGTTTGATCATCATCATATAGCATGCCAGACTTTCTGCCTAGTATTGTACAGCCCCTGCACTTCAAGCAACCATTGCAGAATATGTATTGACTAAATCCACCATTAACCCCTTTTACATCCTTAATGAGATAAAAAAACAAGCATATTCTGCTTGTAGTGAATCTTCTTGTGTTTGGCATATCATCCTAGATTTAGGGTATTTTCACCAAGCTTCCTTTGCCTTTGATTGTATCCAATATTTATAAACCATGGCAGCTTCAACACTCCTCTCCTCGTGCCAAGCTCTCCTTCCATCGACAACTAGCTAAGATAACCAACAAACAAACTTCCCAAGACATGGCATTACATAATCTAATAACCTTTTAAAACCACTTGGAGCTAGGATGCTATTCCTTATCTACAGACAGTTATAGCATGAGAAAACAAGGAGCACTTACACCTTTAGGTTCTCTTGGTCCTTGACTATTTTCCTCCTATTGTATAGGCATGAAACAGAAACAAAAGTCCAGAATTGAATATATTGAATAATTACAAACCTTTGCACCTTGTTAGGCTCCCCTCAGGATCGGGGAGGCTTGTTTTGCCGTTAATCCTTCACCTGGGACTTATAGCAGTAGTAAGTAGGCATTAGCAAAAAACTTAGGTCCTTTCTATGGAAAGAATTTCTGCCCTATCTAGGGCAGATATTTGTCTCAATATTTATATGTATATAGGTTCCTCCCTTTTTTTTAATCTCTAGTTTCTTTTATTCTGATATATGGAAATTCAATTTTGTCCAGTTCTATCAAACATTTAAACCTATCGGGTACCCTATCCCCCTCAAATTCTTGTGCTCCTTTTTTCCTTCATTCTATGGCTAATTTATCCACCAGTATGTTAGCTTCTCTATATATATGTTTTATTTGTCCTTTTATTTCTATTAAGTTCTTTCTAATATTATCAATCTCTTCTTCGAATTGCCATAAGTATGCCTTACTTTGTACTAGATGCACTAATATTTTCGAGTCCACTTGCGCTTGAATGTTTAGTTAGTTATTCTCTTTACATATTTGCAAGCCCCTTTGCAGGGCCTTAATCTCCGCGTGTAGTGCAGAGAGGGCTGTGAATCTTAAAGTAAATGCTTTCAATACTTCGCCCTTTTCATTTCTTATAGATCCTCCTCATCCTGCTTCTCCCATCTCTTTCTTGAAACTCCCATCCGTGTTTAGCACTAAGCCTCCCTGCAATGGTTTGTTCCAGCTAACTATTTTAATAGATGGTATCTTTTTTGTTATGATTGCTAGGCTCCATGCTTTTCTTCTATATTCATCTACTTCCATCGTTCTCACTTTTATTGGGCTGCAAGTAGTGATGAATGCACTTTCTTTTTTGATTTTTTAGTATGTCTTTAGCTTTCATTTCAACATTCTCAAACCGACTTTTGTTTCTTGCTTTCCATAAACACCAAACCACTATGTGAGGAATTTAATTCCTTATCCATTTTAAAATTTTGTTTTTTGTTTGTTTTTTTGACAAGTTCTCTAATCTCTTTCTCAGAGGCACTACACTCTTCTCTATTTCTGCTTCAGCTTCCAATTTGTTCCATACTTTCAATGCACTCTTGCCCGTTGAAAACAGGTGATTTGTGCTTTCAGTCTCTTGATAACAACAATCACATCTAGATACTAGGTTTATGCCTTATTTTGAATGTTTTCGTCTATAGGGATGATATTAGTAAATATTTTCCACATAAGCACATTTGTCTTTTGAGGCAAATCTTTTATCCAGAGCACTTTAAGTTGTGGATGTCTTCTGCTACGAATTAGCCCTTTGGCGCTTTTTAATGTGAAGTTTCCCTATGGGTTTAGAATCCATTTCCATCCATTTTTGGTCAAGATAGAATCTTTTTCTACTAAGCTCTGTTGTTTACACTTAAATTTCCAACTTTTAGTCACTTTTTTAAGAGTTTAAAATGGCTTGTTTCCTAACCCGTATTTTGCTTTTACGTAAGATGCCCAGATGTTATCATTTGCTTTTAATCTCCAATAGTTTTTGCATGCCCAAGCTTTGGCTATATCATTTAGACTAGTGAAGCCTAGTCCTGCCTCTTCTTTTGGAAAGCATAAATCCCTCCATTTTTTCCAATGTAATTTATTTTTGCATTATTTTTTTCCCCATAAGAAGTTAGCCATTTCTTTTTCTATTTTTTTATAATACTTTTTGGTGGTTGTGTCGCCAAGAGGATGTGAGTTAACGATCCGTGCAACACATGAGTGATTAATGTTATTTTTCCTGCCATATTTAGAAAGTTCTCTTTCCATTCGGAAATCTTTTGCCTTAACTTGTCCAGTATAAATGACAAGTATTCCTCCTTCATTCTTCCTTTGTAGATTGGGCATCCTAGGTATATTATTGCTCCTTTACTCTGGACAAAACCAATGACTACTTTAATCTTTTGAGCAATGTCTTCTGCTATTTTAGCTGCTATCATGAAATAACTTTTATTCTTATTTAGAATTTGTCATGATTCCTCTTCTAGTGTTTGAAGAAGTTCCATCAGAATTTTCATGGATCTACTACTAGAATTTGTAAATATAATTAGATCGTCTGCTTATGCCAAGCAGCATACTAATGGTGTATTTTTAGGCCATTTATAGGCTAGTATATTGCCTTTCATGACTTGCGCCTTCAAGTTTGTTATAAAGAGTTCTAAATATATGTTAAATAAAGAGGGAGATAATGGGTCTCCTTGCCTAAGGCCTCTAGATGGTTTAAATTCTTCACCTATCTTTCCATTTATGAGAATTTTGACACAGACACTAGATACGCATCTGTATATAATGTCTATCCAGAATTCAGAAAATCTCATTCTTCTTATTAGATAGCAGAAAATGTCCCATTCTACCCTATCAAAAGCTTTTGGCAGATCAAGTTTCATGATTACATTATGACCTCTCACCTTCGACTCTATGTCCCTCATTATTTCTGATGCAAGACTAATATTTTCCATTATCAACTTGTTTTTAATAAAACCTGATTGTTCTGGTGATATGATATTAGGAAGTAACCTACTAAGTCTGTTCTGGAGGACTTTAGCTAGAATTTTATAAATTGTATTACATAGGCTAATTAGCCTATAGTCTTCTCCTTTCTGTGAGTTATTTTTCTTGGGAATCAGAACTATGTATGAGCTGATCCATGATTTTGAGATTTCTACGCCCATGAAAATCCAAATTAATGCTGCAATTATTTCCTTTTTGATTATACTCCAGTATCTTTGAAAAAATCCGTAATTCCATTCATCTAGGCCCGCAGAGCTTTCTTTATTGGCATTAAAAACTACCTCTATCACTTTTACTTCCGTGGGAATTTTTGCGAGCAATTTATTATCTTCTTCTGAAACTCTTTTTTCAATTTTTTCCATTAATGTGCATTTCCTAACTGCATTTGACCCACTTAGATGAGCTTTGAAGAACTCTTCTAATTCTTTTTTAATATCCTCCTCTCTTTCTAACCACTCTCCGTTGATTCCTTTGAGACCTTTTATTCCTAATTTTTGATTTTTAATTTTTACCTTTGTGTTGAAAAATTTCGTATTTTTATCTCCATCTTTTAGCCATTTTATTTTAGCCATTTGTTTCCAAAAGAATCTTCCATATGCATTCTGAGTCTCAATTCGGCTTTTGCTTTCTATCTATGTAATTTTCTTTCTATTTGTCTATCATTATGTCTATCAATATATTTATCAATCTATCTATAAATCTATCTAGTAAAAATTTATTTATCATTATATCTATCCATCTTTCTTTCTTTATATCTATCTATCTATTTGTCTATCAATATATCTATCAATCTTTCTATTTATCTATCTATCTTTCTATCATTCTTTCTGTATATCTATCTATCTATCTATCTATAAGTAAAGTTGTCTATCTATTTGCTTGATTTCCTATCTATTAGTCTTTTAGTTTGTCTGTCTATCTTCTGCCTTACTATCTATCTATCTATCTATCTATCTATCTATGTGTCTATATTTCTATCTAAATATTTATCTATTTATATATTGAGCTATCTATCAATATATTGGCTATATATTTGCTTGTCTATCTATCAATCAATCTATCAATCTATATATCTATCTATCTGTCTATCTATCTATCAATCTGTCTGTCTATCTAAATAACTATATATTTATTTATCTTTCTATCTATCTATCTATCTCTCTATCTATCAGCCTCTCTATATATCTATATTTTAGTCTAATAATCTGTTTAAATATCTATCTATATATTTGTCTATATATCTTTCAATCTATATGTCTATCTATCTATCTATCTATATGTCTATCTATCTATATATCTATCTTTCTTTCTATATATCTATCTATCTATTTATCTTTCTCTCTATATATCTGTCTATCTATCTTCTATCTATTTATTTATCTATCTATCTATTTGTTTATCAATATATCTATCAATCTATCTAAAAATCTATCTTTCAATTTGTCTACAATATATCTATTAAATTTTCTATCATTTTGTTTATCTATTTCTTTTTCTATTTATCTATCTATCTATCTTTTTGTGTATCTATATGTTTATCTTTCTATATAAATTATTATTTCTCTATCAATTTATGTATCAATCAATCAATCAATCAATCAATCTGTATGTCAATCTATTTGTCTATCTACATATCTATCTGCCTATATATTTATTTTTCTATCTATCCATCTATTTGCTTGTCCATTTGTTTGTTTGTTTGTTTTTATATTATTCTGTGTGTGTATTTGTTTTTTTGTCTATCTATATGTCTCTCTAACTACTTGATTTTCTACCTGCTTGATGTTTGCATTTTTGTCTATCTATCTATATATCTAATTTATTATATATTTGTATATATATTTGTCATCTATTTGTCTATCTGTCAGTCTATCTATCCATCTGTCTATCTATCTATCTGTCTATATATATCTCTATATATATTTCTATCTATCAATCTGTGTATTTATCTGACTATCTATATATCTATCTATATGTTTATCTATCTATCTTTCAATCTATCCATCAACTTGTCTATCTATCTATATATCTATCTACAAATTATCTATTTATCAGTATATATATTTGTCTATCTAACTACCTCTCTATTCATCTATCTATCTATCTAATTATCTATCTGTATATATATTTATATATCTATATTTCTATCTATTTGTCTATCTATCTATCTATCTATTTGTCTATATGATTGTATGTATATATATATATATATATATATATATATATATATATATATATATATATATCTATTTATCAATGTATCTATCTATCTATCTTTCTTTCTATTTATATGTTTTTTTATCAATATATCTATATATCTATCTATCTCTCTATATATCTATCTTTCTATATGATTATCTATCTGTATATATATATATATCTATTTATATGCTAATCTATATGCATATCTATTTATCTAATTATATATATATCATAGTAATAATCTATTTAAATATCTGTCAATCTATTTGGCTATCTATTTGTCTATCAATCAATCAATCAATCTATCTATCTATCTATCTATATATCTATATGTCTATCTATCTCTCGATCTATAGATATGGCTATATATTTATTTATCGATCTATCTTTTTGTCTATCTATCTATCAATCTATCTATGTATCCATATATCTATCTATCTAAATATCTCTCTATCTATCTTTCTATTTATCTATATATATGGCTATCCATCTATCTTTCTATCTATTTATCTATTTGTGTATTAAATATTTCTATCTATATATCTATCAATAAACCTATCTATTTGTCTATGTGTCTGTCTATCTATCGAATAATCTATTGATCTATTTATCTATCTATGAATCAGTCTATATATCTATATATCTATCTACCTATCTATCTATGATCAATCAATCAAATAATCTATCTATCTGTCTATAAAAATGTCTATCAATCTCTCTTTCAATATTTTTATCAATATGTCAATATGTCTATCTATCTATCTATTACTCTATTTATCAATATTTCTATTTATTTATCTATCTATCGATCTATCTTTCTGTCTTCTACCTATCTTTCTGTCTATCAATCTATCTATCAATCTTTTTATTTATTAATTTATCTATCAATCAATCTATGGCTCAATCTTTCTGTCTATATGAAATTTTTGTCTATCTATCTGTCTAGCTATCTATATATCTTTCTATCGATCCGACTATTTGTGGTTCTATCAATCTTTCTGTTTGTCTCTCTATTTGTCTATTTATCTATCTATCTATTTATCTATATATGTATCTATTTGTCTTTCAATATATCTATCTAACTACTTATCTATCTGTCAATCTATCAATAAATCTATCTATATATCTATCTATCTATTTATATGTATAAATATCTATCTATTTCTCTATCTATTTGCCAATCAATTAATCTATTTATCTATCTATCTTTCTATCTATATATATGTCTATCTATCAATCTATATGTATGTCTATCTATTTGTATATCTATATGTTTATCTATAAGTATATCTACTTGTATTTCTATCTAACCATATATCTATGTATCTCTCTATCTATCTAATTATCTATCTATCTATCTGTCTATTAATATGGCTATATATATATATATATATATATATATATATATATATATATATATATATATATTAGTCTACTAATCTATTAATATATCTATCTATCTTTATCTCTAACTATCTATCTATCATTACGTCTATTAATCTATATGTCTATCTATCTATCTATCTATCTATTTATCTATCTATCTAACTATCTATCTATCTCTCTATCTATTTGTTAATGAATATATTTATCAATCTATCTGTCAAAATGTATATTAATCCGTATATCATTCTATCTAATAATCTGTATATCTTTTTATATATCTATCTATATATTTCTTTATCTATATTTCTATCTATCTATATATCTATCTATTTGTCTATTACTTTGTCTATCAATCTATCCATCAAACTTTCTATATATATATATATATATATATATTAATATATTTGTCTGTCGATTTGTCTATATCCCTATCTATCAGTGTGTCTATCTATCTATCTATCTATCTATCTGCATGTTTATCTATTTGTATGTTTGTCTATCTTTCTATGTGTATATTTGTTTGTTTGTCTTTCTTTTTGCATACCTGCCTGATTATCTACCTGCCTTACTACTTGCTTGTCTATCTATCTACAAAAATTTACATCTTTATATTTTACAATATATTTGTCTATCTATTTATCTGTCTGTCTATCTATCCGTCAATCTATGTATATATCTATTTATCTATCTACTTGTTGATTTATTTATCTATTTATCTATCTATATATCTTTCAATATATATATATATATATATATATATATTTATTTATTTATTTATTTATATTTATTTGTATCTATCTGTCTATCTATATATCTATATTTATGTTTATCATTCTGTCTAGCTTTCTATTATATACTTGTTTATGTATCTATTTATCTATCTATCTATTAATTATCTATCTATCTATTTGTCTAATCTAACTGCCTAACTATCTAACAATATATCTATCTGTCTATATATCTATCTATATTTCAATCTTTCTATCTATTTATCTATATATCTATCTATCCATCAATCTATCTGCCTATCTTTCTATCTATCTATTTTTATATTTATTTGTCTATCTATCAATATATCTATATATCTATCTGTCTTTCTATCTATCTATCTATCAATATTTATATCTTTCTAACTCTCTATCTTTATGTCTTTTTATAACTCTACATTTATTTCTATCTATCTATATATATATATATATATATCTATCTATCTATGTTTCGATCTGTCTGTCTATCTATCTATCTGTCTATCTATATGTCTAATCTTTTGTTATCTATTTATCTACATATCCATCTCTAAATATATCTATGTATCTATCTATCTATTAATATGTTTATCAATTTATTTATCAATATGCCTATTAATCTGTCTATCAATCTCTCTATCAAACTATCTATCTATCTATATTAATATCTATCTGTCTGTTTGTCTTTCTGTGTATCTATATATCTATATATCTATTTGTCTATATGCTAGTCTATTTTTGTGTGTCTATTTGTATATCATTCTAAGTGTCTATTTGTTTGTTTGTATGTCTATCTATCTACCTACTTGCCAGATTGTGTGCCTACCTAACTACTTGCCTATCTGTCTGTTTATCTATCTATTTATCTAATTATCTTTTTTTCTATATATCTGTCTATCTATCTATTTGTTTATCTATCTATCTATCTATCTATCTGTATATCCATCTATCTATGTATATGTCTATCTAATTTTCTATCTATCTAAAAATTTATCTATCATTCTATCTTTATATCTATCTGTATGTATATCTTTTTATCTTTCTATATGTATATCTATCTGTCTATCTATCTATGTATCTATAAATCTATCTATTAGTATATCTATATGTCTATTTATATATCTATATATTTATCAATCAATCAATCTATCTATCTATCTATATATCTATCTATCAGTCTATCTATCTATCTTTCCATCTATCAGTCTAATAATCTATTGTCTATCAATCTATCTATCTATAAATCTGTCTATAAACTATCTGTCAATCTATCTAATAATCTTTCTATCATTATTTCTATCAATTTATCTATCTATCGATCGATCTCTCGATCTATCTATCTTTATATTTGTCTATCTATCTATTTATTTATCTATCAATATATCTATCTGTATGTTTGTCTGTATATCTGTCAATCTAACTATCTATCTATGTTTCCTTCTATCTAACTTTCTATCTATCTATTGATCTATCTGTTAAACTTTCTATCTATCTATCTGTATGTATGGATGTCTAACTGTCTATAAATTAGTCTGTCTAGTATCTATCTATTTTTCCTGACTACTTGCCTGCCTACTTATTTGTCTGTATATTTATCTGTTTGACTATCTATTTGTCTATCTATCTATCTATCTATCTATATTTTGTCTATCTGTCTGTCATTCTATCTACTTGTCTAAGTTTCTACACATCTATCTGTCTATCTATCTGTCCATCAATATATCTATATATCTATTTATCTATTTGTTTATATATTTTTCTAACTACTTGTCAATCAATAAATCAATAAGTCAATCAATCTATCTATCTATCAATTATTTTATCTATCAATCAATCTATCTATCTATTTATCATTATATGATTTTATCTTTCTATCATTCTTTCTATCTAGCTATCTTTCTATCTACCTATATATCTATCTATTTATCTAAATATATATGTCTATTTATCAATTAATCTATTTATCTAACTATTTGTCTATGTATCAATATATTTGTGTATCTATTTGTCTATATATCTATATGTCTATCTATTTATCTATCTTTTTGTTTATATATATATATATTTATCAATCTATCTTTCTATCTATTTGTCTATCTGACTATCTATCTATCTATCTATCTATCTTTCTTTCTTTCTTTCTTTCTATATGTCTATATATTTGTTATTCTATCTATCTATCTATCTATTAGTCTATCTATCTGTTTATATATTTGTCTATCTATCTATTTATCTATCTATCTGTCTTTCTATCTGTCTATAATTTTAAATATCTATGTCTATAAATTTTAATATTTCTAGGTCTATCAATCTGTGTATAAATATATCAATCAATCTATCTATCTATATTTTTATATGTCTATCTATCTATCTATCTGTCTATCTATCTATAAAATAGTCAATCTACCAATCAATCATTATATCTCTCTATCTATAGTTTTGTCTATCTATCTGTTTTGCTATCTATCTGTCTGTCTGTCTATCTATCAATCTATTTAACTATCTGCCAATCTCTCTATCTTTTGGCTTGTTTATTTTTCTGTCAATTTATTTGTCTATCTATCTATCTATTTATCTATTTTTCTGTTTATCTATCTATGTATATATTTTTCTAACTATCTATGTTTATATTTGTTTATATAATTCTTTATCTAACTGTCTATATATCTATAATTCTATCTGGCTATATTTTTATCTATCTGACTATCTATCTATCTATCTATTTGCCAATCTATAAGTCTGTCCATATGTCTATCTAACTATTGAGCATCTATCTTGTTATATATCTAACTTAATATCTATCAGTTTATCTATCTAATTATCATTTTATCTATCTTTTTATTTATATCGCAATCTATCTATCTTTCTATCTGCATATCTATTTATCAATCTATCAATTTATCTATCTAACTATTTGTCTATCTATATGTCTATCTATCTATCTATAAATCTATTTTTCAATCTATATGTTTAATAATCTTTTGATCTATCTAAAAATCTGACTATCTATCTATTAATTTTTCTTTCTATCAGCCTATCAATCGATCTATCTATCTATCTATAAATTTGTCTATCAATTTTTTAATCAATTAGTTTATCATTGTATCTATGAATCTATATAACAATCTATCTATAAATCTATAATACAATAAATCTATCAATCTTTCTATCAATTTATCTATTAATTTGTTTATCTATCTGTCTATCTATCTATCTATCTCTTAGTCTATATGTTTATCTATATCTTTATTTAATATTTTATCTATCTATCTATGTATCTATCTATCTATCTGTCTGTCTATCTATCTAACTATCTATCTTTATTTATATATTAATATATATATCTATCTATCTATGTATTTGACTTTCTATCTGTCTATTGATTTGTCTAACGATCGATATAACTATCAATCTTTCAATCAATCAATCAATCAATCTATCTATCTATCTATAAATTAATTTGTCTATCTATCAATCTATATATCAATCAATCTATTAATTTGTCTATCTATCTATTTATTTATCTAACTGTCTATCTATCAATCAATATATCTAACTTTCTGTCTATCTCTCTGTCTATCAATCTATCTATTAATCTGACTATCAATATATAAATATATATATATATATATCAGTCTATCTATTAATATATCAATATGTCTATCTATTTTTTTCTATTTATGTGTTTATCTATCTGTCTATCTATGCATTTGCCTATATATATATATATTTTTATCTATCTTTCTTTCTTTCTGCCTATCTATTTGTGTATCTATCTGTGTATCTATCAATATATACATATGTCTAAGTATATGTCTATTTTTTTCCATATGTATCTATCTATCTATCTTTTTAACTTTCTATCTTTATATCTTTATATCTATCAATTAATCAATCTAACTATCACTCTATAAATTTGTGTATCAATCTTTCTATAAATTAACCATATATCTATCTATTTATTTATGTATCTATCTATCTATCTATGGATCTATTTACCAATCTATTTATTTATCTATCTATGTATTTATGTAATAACCTGTCAATCGAATTGTTTACTATCAATATATCCACATGTCTATCTATTTGTATATTTATTTGTTTATGTTTCTATCTAACTATTTGTCTAATTATCAATCTATCTATTTACTTATTTGTCTATCTATCTGTCAATCTATATATCTATCTATCTATATATGTCTATCTATATTTCAATCTATCTATCTATCTATTTATTTATTTGTCTATCTATTTGTCTTTCAATCAATATATCTATCTCTCTATATATTTGTCAATCTATCTGTTTATCTATCTGTCTATGGTATTTTTGATCTATCTATCTATAATTCTATTTGTATATATATTTGTATATCTATTTATCTATCCATTTGTCTATCTATTTGTCTATCTTTATGGTTATCTATCTATCTTTCTATCTATAATTCTCAATATCTCTCTATCTAAATATTTGTCTATCTATCTATCTATATGTCCATCTATATGTCTATCCATCTGTCTATCTATTTATCTATCGATCTATCTCTTTATATATCTATAATTATATTTCTCAATCTGTCTATAAATCTATTTATAAATCTATCTATCAATCTATATATCCATCTATGTATTTTTCCGTCGATCTATCTGTCTCTCAATCAATCAATCAATCAATCTATATATATATATATATATTTTTCTAACTATCTATCTATATATCTATCTTATTTTCTATTTGTCCGTATATCTATCTGTTTATATATGTGTTTATATATTTTTTAGTCTTTCTATATATCTATCTGTCTATCTCTTTATAGATATGTCTATCTATCTGTTTGTATGTCTATCTATCTATCAATCTATATGTTTATATATCTATCAATCAATCAGTCTGTCTATCTATGTGTATATATATATATATATATATCTCTCTCTATCTATATATCTATCTGTCTATCTATGTATCTATTTGTCTATCTATGTGTCTATATATCTTTCTATCTATCTATCAATCTCTATATATGTTAGTCAATCTGTCTATCTAACTAATATTCTATCTATTTGTCTATCAATCAATCAATCAATCTATCTATCTATCTTTCTATTTGTCTATCTATATGTAATTTTATCTGTCTATTTATCTATCTATTTGTATTTTTAAAATATATATGTATATAATAGTCTTCTAATTATCGATCTATATGTAAATTTTTCTATCTATTTATTTGTTAATATGTGTGTCAAATAATCATTCTATTTGTCTATTTAATAATCTTACTATCTATCTATCTATCTGTATAATTATCTATCTATCTATTTTCTATCTATCTATCTATCTATCAATCCATGTTTCTATCAAATTATATATCAATTTGTCTATTAATCTATCTATCAATATGTCTATCAATCTTTAGATCAATCTATTTATCAATCTATCAATCTATCAATGTATCTAAATGATCATTATATCTATATATCTCTCTATCTATTTGTCTATCTATTTGTCAATCTATCTATCTATATATCTATTTATCAATCTGTCAATCTATTTATCTATCTATAATCAGTTTATATATCTATTTAATTATCTATCGATCTATATGTCTAACTATATATCTATCTATCTTTCTATCTATCTAATTCTTTATATATCTATCTATCTATCTATTTGTCTGTCTATCTATCTATCTATTATTTATCTAAATATCTATCATTTGTCTAACTTTATATCTTCCTATCTATATGCTCATCAATTTTTCTACCAATATTTCTTTCTATCGATCTATCTTTTTCTTTCTAAATTTTTATCTCAAACTATCTATCTATATGACTATTTATCTATCTTTGAATCTGTCTAACTATTTATCTATTAATCTATGCATCTATTTTTTTATCTACTATCAGTCAATCTATTTTCCTATCTATCTGTTTATCTATCTATCTATCTTTATGTCAATCTATCTTTCTATCTAATTATCAATCTGGCTATCAATCTCTCTATCATCTATCTATCAATAAATCTCTCAATCTAGCTTTCCAACTATCTATCAATCTATCAATTTATCTATCTATCTATCTATTTGTGTATCTATATATATCTTTCTATCTTTGTGTTTGTCTACCCGTCAATCTATCTATCTAACTATCAGAGTATCTTTATATATGTCAGTCTTTCTTTCTTTCTATTTGTCTATCTATATATACATTTTTCTATCAATCTATCAATCAATCTACCAATCTTTCTTTTTGTATATCATTTTGACTATTTATATATCTGACTATCTATGTGTTTGTTTATAAATCTATTATCTATATATCAATCTATCTGTGTATCTATTTATATATTTTTTATGTTTATCTATATGTCTATTTATTAATATATCATATGTCTATCTATATTTCTATTTATCAATCTATAAGTCTATTTATCTTTCTGTCTATCATTCTGTTTATCTATCTATTTATCTATTTGTCTATCTATATGTCTATCAAAATGTCTATGTTTATTTCAATATATCAATCAATCTATCTGACAATATATATGTCTATCGATTTGTCTATCTATATGTCAATCTATCAATCAATCTATTTGTAAATCTATATATCTATCTAATATATCTATCTATCTATCTATCTATCTTTTATCCATCTATTTATCTATATTTTAATCTATATATTTGTCAATCTATTTGTCTATTTATCTAACTATGTGTGTCTATCTTTCTATCAATATATCTATTTCTCTATCTTTCAATTAATTTATCTATCTCTCTATGTTCCTATCTATGTATTTGTCTTTTTATTTGTTTAATAATCTATCAATATATCAATCTTTATATCTATCTATCTATCTGTCTATTTGTTTGTGTGACTGTATATCTATTTGTTTGTCTATCCATCTATTTGTTTATCTATCTGTGTGGCTGTATATCTATCTATTTTTCTATCTATTTGTCTATATATATGTCTATCAATCAATCAATCTTATTTATTTGTCTATCTATATGTCTAACTATCTATCTATCTATCTTTTTATCTACCTACCTACCTATCTGTCTGTCTATATGTCAATCAATTGATATATCTATTTATCTATCTATATGTAAATTTATAAATCAATCAACTGATCTATCTATGTATCTATCTAATATATATGTCTATATATCTATCTATATGTCTGTCTGCCTGTCTATCATCTATATATATATATATATATATCTATCTATCTTTTATCTATCTATTTATCTATATTTCTATATATCTATTTTCTATCTATATATTTATCTATTTATCTTTAAATCTTTCTATCTATCTATTTATCTATCTATGTATCTATCTATGTATCTATCTATCTATCTATTTGTCAGATAGATAGACAGTTAGATAGAAATATAGTAAGATAAGTAATTATATAGATAGATAGACAAATAAATAGACAGATAGATAGAAATATAGACAAATAGTAGACAAATAGATTAATAGACAAATAGACACATAGATAGATAAATAGATTAATAAAAAGATAGACAGACAGATAGAAAAAAAGAAAGATAGATAGATAGATAGATAGATTCTAAACATGTATTCCGACAACTAGATAGATATATAGATAGATAGATAGATAGATTGATTGATTGACAGACAAATAGACAGATAGATAGATAGAAAGACTAATACATAGATATATATATATATATATATATATATATATATAAACATACAGAGAGACAAATAGATAGACACATTGATAAATAAAAAATAATAGACATATAGGTAGATAGGAAGATAGACATGCAAATATATTGACACAGATAAAACAGATACAATAGACAAATATAATATAGATATATTGACAAAGAGATAGATAAATAGATAGATATATAGAAAGATAATTGATATAAAGATATATAGATAGATAGATATATAGATAGACAGACAATTAGATATAGAGATAGATATATAGATAGATAGTTAGATAGATAGATAGACATAAATATAGAAAGATAGATAGATAGATTAATAGAGATATTGAAAGATAGATTGATAGAAAATTTAATATACAGATGATAGATTAAAAGATAGATAGATAGATAAATAAATAAACAAATATATAGAAAGATAGAT
>JAREIK010001754.1:282633-297633 GCA_029783825.1 Sapria himalayana
AAAAAGACATGTAGATATAAAGATATATTGACAAATAGATAGATAGTAAATATAAAAATAGATAGTAGATAGACAAATAGATATACATATATATACAGAAAGAATTAGACAGAATGATTCACAGATAAATAGATAGTAGATAGATAGATAGATAGATAAACAAATAGATAGAAAGTAGTAGAGATAGACGGATAGACAGATAGATACATATCCAAATAGATAGAATATACACAAATAGAATGATTAAAAAATACTTATAGTTTTATAGATAGTAGTCAGTTAGATAGATAGATATATAGATAGATAGATAAAGAGATAGATAATTGATAGATAGATGGATAAATAGACAAAATATAGCCACATAGATATGCAGACATATAGACAAATAGACAGATAGATAGATAGACTATGATAGACAGACCTATGATAGACAGACATACAGATAGATAGATAGACAAATCGACTGATAGACATGCATACAGATAGATAGATAGATAGATAAACAAGTAGATAGTAGTTTGATTGATATAAAAATAGATTGATTCATAGACAAATTTATCGATAGAGTTATTTCGATAGATAGATTAGTAGATGATAGATAGATAGATAGACAAACAGACATAGATAGATAAGAATGACAGATAGATAGACAGATAGATAGACATACATATAAACACATAGATAAATAAATAAAAAGATAGATAGTAGATAAATAAATTACTAGATCCATTTATATACATAATTTAAGACAGATTAAACAATATAATGATATATAGATGATAGATAGATGATAGACATATTGAGATAGATAGATAGATAGATTGATTGATTGATACATAGATAGAAAATAGACATAAGGATAGATTGATATATATAGAATGATATTTAGACAATTTATTAGATAGATAGATAATAAATAGTAGAAAGAGAGACAGAGACAAATTGAAAGATAGTTAGGTAGATAAATAGATAGATAGAAAATTGATAGATAGATAGACATGCAGATAGACAAAATAGTTAGAAACACATATATACAGATATATAAATAGATATATAAACAAAAAGATAGATAGATAGATATATAGATAGATAGATAGATAGATAAATAGATATATATAATATATATTAGTCAAATAGAAAGATATAATGAATGATAGATAGGCAAATAATAGATAAATATATATGCAGACATTTAGATTATAGATAGATAGATAGATTGAATTATAGATAACAATAGATTGACCGAAAAGATAGATAGATAGACTAAACATATGATAGACATATAGATATTAGTTTGATAGTTAAATCGATAGATAGACAGATAGATAGAAAAATAAATAGACAAATTGATAGAAAGATAGATAGAGAGATTGAATGATAGAAATATATATTGATAGATCGATGGTCAAATAGATAGATAAATAGATATATAGATGGATAAATTGCTAGATAGAAAGATAGATAGATAAATAAACACAGATTAAAGATAGATAGTTAATTAGACATATAGATATATAGATAGATAGACCAATAAACATACTGATAGACAAATAGATAGATAGAAAGATAGATAGATACACAGACATATAGACAGACATATAATTAGATAGATAGATAGATAGATAGACAAATAGATGAGAGAGAGAGAGATTGAAAGACAAATAGATAGATAGAATGATTGATTGATTGATTCATAGACATATAGATAGAAAGATAGACATTTAGATAGATAGATAGATAGATACATAGACAGATAAATAGATAAATAGATAGACATATAGATAGATAAACCGATAGATATATAGATATATAGAGAAATAGAACATAGATAGGTAGATAAATAGATAGATAAATAGATATATATATATATATATATATATACACAAATAGATTGACAATTAGATAGATAGATATATATATATATATATATAGATAAAGAGATAGAGAGACAAATAGATAGAAAATAGACATAATGATACATATAGACAGATAGATAAATAAATAGATAAATATATAGTAGATAAACAGATTACTAGATCTATTTATAGACAAAATTTAAGATAGATTAATAAATATAATGATACATAGATTTATAGATAGATGATAGATAGATAGATTGATGCATAAATAGAAAATAGACATAATGATAGATAGATTTATAGATAGAAAGATATTTAGGCAATTTATTAGATAGATAGATAGATATTCAGAAAGAGAGACATGGACACAAATTAAAAGATAGATAGGTAGATAGATAGATAGATAGACAAATTGATAAATAGATAGACATGTAGATAGAAAAAAATAGATAGAAACATATATATACAGATATATAAATAGATATATAAAGCAAAAGATAGATAGATAGATAGATAGATAGAAAAATAGATATATCGATAGATAGATAGACAGATATATTGACAGAGAGATACACAAATAGATAAATAGATAGATAGATAAATAGATAGATAGATATGTAGAATAGAAAGATAGATACACAGACATATAGATAGACTGAAAGATATACAAATAGATATATAGAAATATTGATAGATAGATGGATAGTCAAAAAAAAATATATATAGATAGAAAGATAGACGAATAGATAGATAGATAGATTGATATATAGATATATAGATGGATAGATATATTGACATATAGATAGGCAATTAGATAGACAGATTGATAAATATATAGAAAAATAGATAGATATATCGGTAGATAGATATGTAGATAGAGAGATAGACAGACATATATATATATATATATATATATATACACAGACACATATATAGACAAATAAATATAAATAAAAAATGATAGATAGATATATAGAAAGCAAATAGATTGATATAAAAATATATAGATAGATAGATAGACTAATATGTAAGTAGTTAGAAAGAAAAATATATAGAGATATAAAAAGATAGATTGATAGATAGATTGATAAACAAATAGATATACAGATAAATATAAAGATTGATAGTAAGATTTATAGAAAGATTGAAAGATAGATTTATAGAAATATTGATTGGGTGATTGAAAGAGAAATAGAATGTTTGATTGATTGACAGAAAGACGGATAGATATATAGATAGATTGAAATATTATTAGAAAGACGGATAGATGGATGGATAGACAGATAGATAGTCAAATAGATAGACATATATATAGAGAGATATATATAAAATAGACAGATAGATAGATAGAGAGAAAGATAGATAGATAGATAGATATATTGCTAGATAGATAGATTGATAAATAGATAAATAGAATTTAAGATAGATAGATAGACATATTAATATACATATAGTTAGACAGATAAACAAAATAGATAAATATACTGATAGAAAGATTGATATATAGATAGATAGTTAGATAAATAGATAAATAGATAGGTAATTAAATAGATAGACAGATAGATATGTAGCTAGAAAGATAATAGATAAATAGATTGATAAATAGATCTATATATATATATATATATAGACATATAGATAAATAGATAGTTAGATAAATAGATATAAAGATAGATAAAAAAGATAGATATATGGATATATAGATAGATAGATACATAATTATATAGATAAATTGATAAATAGACAAATATATAGGTAGATAGAAATAAAAATACATAGAAATATAAATAGATAGATTTATTGATAGATTTATAATTAAATAGATTGACAAATAGATAGAAAGATTGATAGAAATATTGATAGATAGATAGATAGATTGATTGACATAATGATAAACTAATTAAAATCAGATAGTTTATTTGATTGATAGACAAATAGATAATTTGATAGATAGATAGATTGATAGATTTTTAGATAGATTGTTAGATGGATAGATAGATAGATATATAAAGAAATAGATAGACATATATATAGATAGAATGATAGAAAGATAGATATAAAGATAAATAGATATATAAATTGATAGTCAGATAGATAGATTGATAGATCGATCTATACATAGATAGATAGATAGAGAGATAAATAGATAGATAGAAAGATAGATAGACAAATATATAGACACATAGATAGATAGATAAATAGAAATATTGATAGATACATTGATAGAAAAAAACATAGATATACAAGTAGGTAGACAAATAGATAGATAAATAGATAGATAGATATATAGATATTTAAATTGATAGAAAGATAGATTGACATATAGATAAACATATAGATCGATAATTAGATATATTAATATATAGATAGATTATTAGATAGATTGATAGACAAATTGATAGGCAGATTGATATATAAATTTGACTGATAGATTGATAGAAAGATAGGTTGATAAACAAATTGACATACAAATTAATAGATAGATATATAAAAAGATTGATAGAAAGATATATAAACTGGTAGATAGATAGATAGACAAATAGATAGTTAGAGATATAGATATAAATTAGATTATTAGACAAATAGATAGAAGATTATTAGTTAGATATATTGAGAAATAGATATATATATATATATACACAATAGATACAATGATTTGTACACAAATACATTGAGAAATATAAAGACATATTGATAGACAAATATATAGATAAATTGATAGATAGATTTATATACATATAAATAGAAAGATTCATTGACTGACTGATATAAATAATGATAAACAAATAGATAGATTGATAATTAGATAGATTGATAGATATATTTATAGAAAAATATTTTGATTGATTGAAACATAGATAAAAAGATAGATAAATTGATAAATAGATAAATGAAATAGATAGATCAAGAGATTATTAGTTAGATAAAACGAAATATAGATAGATAATAGAGAGACACATAGATAGATTGATAGTTTGTTTGATAGATAGATAATTAGATAGATAGAAAGATAGGTAGATAGACAAATAAATAGATAGATAAATAGATAGATAGATAGATAAATTGATATATTGATAGATAGAAAGAAATATCGATAGATATATAGATAGATAGGTAGATAAATAAATAGACAGATAGATAGATAGATAGATAGATAGAAAAATAGATAGAGAGATAGATAGATAGATATATAGATATATAGATAGAGAGATATAGATGAATAGATAGTTAGAAAGATACATAGACAGATATATAGACATATAGATAGATAGACATATAAATAGACAAATAGATAGATAAATAAATAAATAGATAGAAACTTAGATAGATATAGATAGATAAATAGACAAATAGATATATAGATTGATAGATAGATAAATAGATAGAAATATAGTTAGATACATAGATAGATAGACAGATAGACAGATAGATAGATATATAGTTATAGAAAAAGTTAGATAAATAGATAAATAGTAAGATATATAGATAGGCAGACTGATAGACATATAGAAATATTGACAGATAGATAGACAGATAGATAGATAGATAGACATATACTTAGATAGATAGATAGATAGATATACAGAAAGATATATAAATAGATAGATAGATAGATTTATTGATTGATATGAAGATAGATTGACAAATATATAGATAATTAGATAGAAAGTTTGATTGATTGATTGATTGATATATTGATAGACAGAATGATAGATAAATAGTTAGACAATTGATAGATAAAATGGTTATATATAGATACATAGACATGATAGATTTATAGATAGATATATATATATATATATAAAGATAGATTGATAGATGGATGGATAGATAGACAGATAGAAAGACAGATAGATAGACAAATAGATAAATAGATAGATTGATATAAAGATAGATAGATAGATATATAATAGATAGACAGATAGAAAGTCCAATAGATAGACTCATAGAAATCCAATAGATAGACAGATAAATAAACAAACAGATAGAGAGATAGAAATAAAGATAGATAGATAGACATCAAGATAGTCAAAAGGAATAATAAATAAATAGAAATATAGATAAATAGATATATTGAAAAATAGATATATATATATATATAGATTGACAGAAAGATAAACCGATAGTGAGATATATAGATAGATAAACAGATAAATAGATAGATAGATACATAGATAGATAGATACATAGATAGACTAATAGATAGTTAGAAAGTTTGAAAAATAGAAAGATAGATAGATAGACATATAGAAAGATCGATAGATAGACAAATAGATATAAAGATAGATAGACAGATAGACAAATAGAAAGATAGATAGACATATAGATAGACAAATATCTAGATTGATTGATTGAAAGATTGATAGACAAATAGATCGATAGATAGATAAGCAAATAGATAGCCAAAGAGAAATACAAACACATTGATAATTAAATAGATAGATTGATATATATATATATATATATATATATATATATATAGATAAATAGACAAATTGATAGATAGATTGATATACAGATTGATAGACAGATTGATTGATAGATTAATAGAAGATTGATTGATAGATCGATTTATAGATATATAGATATAAAGATAGATAGATAGATACATATATTGACATATTATTAGATAGATAGATAGTTGGATGGATAAATACACAGATAGATAGACATATAGTAGATAAATAGTTAGACATATAGATAAACAGATAGATAGACATATATATAGACAAATAGGTTTAAAGATAGATAGATAGATAAATAAATTGATAGATAGACACGTAGATGGACAAATAGATAGATACATATATAGACATATATTGGAATATATAGATAGATATACAAATAGTTAGACAAATAGATAGACAAATAGATATATTGATAAAAAGAAAAATATATTCATATATAAATAGATAGATTAATACTCAAATAGAGAGAGAGAGATATATATATATATATAGAATGATTGATAGAAATATTGATAGATAGATTAAAATATAGATGTATATACAGATTAATAGACATATTTATAGAAAGATAGATAGATAGATTGAAATAAAGAAAGAGAGATAAATAGTTAAATATATTGATAGAAAGATAGTTAGGTAGATAGATAGATTGATTGATTTATACATAGATACATTGAAATCTAGATAGATATATAGATATATAGACAGAAACACTGACATATAGATATACCAATAAACAAATAAATAGATTGATACATGAATAGAAAGAAATAAAGATTCATAGATAGATAGATTTATTATTACAATGAAAGATTTATATATTGATAGACAGATAGATCGACATATGGATAGTCAGATTGATAGTTAGATTGATAGATAGATTAATAGACAAATTTAAATACATATATATATATGTATGTATGTATGTATGTATATTGATATAAAGATAGATATATAAATATATACATATATAGAGAGAGAGATATATAGATAATTTAACAGATAAATCGATAGATTAATGATACAGACAGATAGATATATATATATATACACACACACACACACACACAAATAGATAGAAAGAGTGATAGTCATATAGGTTGATAGTCATATAGGTTGATAGATAGATAGAAATATTGTTAGAAATATTTATAGTCAGATTAAAATACATATTGATATACAGAAAGATAGATAGATAGATAGATTGATTGATTGATTGATTGAAAGAAAGATAGAAAGAAAGATAAATAGATAGATAAATAGATATAAATATAGATGGAGAGATAGATAGATAGATAAATAAAGAAGTTGATTTATAGATAGATTGATTTATTGATAGATAGATATATAAATAAATATATAGAAAGATAGATACATTGACAGACAAAAAGATAGATTGATAGATAGACTAACACTACAAGAAAAATCTCATATAGCTAGGGATAGTTTCCCATCTAAATTAGCATTTTCCCATCTAAATTAGCATTTTCCATCGCTAAATAGGATATAACGATGGATTCCCGATGGATCTGTTCCCTATCAAAACTGCTTCTTGCTAAAATTTAGCAATGTAAAATATCCCTAGCTAAATAGTTAGCGGCGGAAAAATCCTTTGTTAAAAAAGACAAATTCCCTAGCTAAATTAGTATGATAAATAAGATGTTTCATTGCTAAACAAAAATAACGATGGATGATTCCATAGCTAAAGTGTTAATCTATAAATTTTAGCGACGGATATAGTCTCTCACAAAATAAATTTAGCGACGAAAAATCCGTCTCTAATTTTAATATTTCTCTAGCTAAATTAGCTAGTGAAATTCACGAGCTAAATTAGCAAGGGATTTTTCCCTTGCTAATTTAGCAATGGATTTTTCCTTAGCTATTTTAATTTTAAAATTAATTTCAGAATTTAAATTATTTTAAAATTTTTTAATTAAATAATTTAATATTTTTATAACAAATAGAATAAAAATTGAAACTATAAATAATTTTAATAAACAAAAAATAAAATCATTTAATATCTTATTCTAATTTAATATTTTAAATAATTGAAACAAAAAAATAACAAATTTTTATTTCATCTTATTCATTAATGTATCTACCGACTATCCATAAACTATAATATATCCATTCATTGACATTGCTTTCTCTCCCCCTGCTCCTCTGATCATCATTTTTCTACTATGACAAAACTATCTGAGACACAGCATGTAATGTCTAGTGAAAAATCTTATCACTTATAAAAGCTTTGTATGAGGAACAATGTGGTATCATATCTGTCAAAAATTTAAACTACACCGTCAAATTAAAATAAAAGTTATGTTTTGATACATATATAATCTTGTAGTATATATGTAAATTTATACTAGCATTTTACTTGTACATATATTACTATAGTATTTGTACATAAAAACAATAGAATTATGTCTACATATAAACTGACAACAAATATACTCAGTATATATGTATATAAAATACTATAGTATTATATATACATATTTACTGACTTTATTCGTACGTATATACCTCATTTCATGTTGTTGCTACTGATCTCACTGCAGCTCCTATCACTGTTGCCATTGCCACTATCACTGCCAATACCACTGCTGTTATTGTCATTGCCACCGCTACCTCTACTATTGTCATTGTCACCGATGCCAACGTTGCCACCATGACTACTGCCGCTGCTGGCTGCTGCAGCCGCTGGCATCGCTGATGGTGCTACCATTGCATGCCATAGCTGCCACTGCCACAGCTACTACTTCTGTCATTGCTCCTACCGCTGCCTCTTTTGCCGCTGCTTCCTGTGCTACTGCTACTTCTGGTGCAGCCGCTGCTACCGCCACTACTGCCACTGCTGCTTTCTGCGCAGCTGCTGCTACCGCCACTACCACCACTACTTCCTATGCAACTACTGCTGCAGCCAATGCCGCTGCCTCCAATGCTGCTGCTTCCACCACTGCCGCTCCTGCCGCTCCCACCACTCTCGCCGCTACTACCGCCACTGCAGCCCCCGCTTTTGCCGCCGCCACCACTGCCACCTCTTCCACTGCCGCAGCTACCACCGATGTAATTGTTACTACTGCATGTAAATTTCATCAAGATGGAGATGAAGATGGAAATACATATAACAATATGAATTAATACACAAGGAAATGGAACATGAAAATTCTCAATCAAAAATTTTTGGGTTTGTATATCATTAGTAACTTTTGAAGTGAATCACATACTCATGAGTTAATGTACTACAACTGCTATCATTTGTTAGTTCAGATGGTAAGGGCGAGCAACGAGCTCTAGGAATACAATATATTCATGAGATCGTAGGTTTTAATCTTACCTTTGAATTGAGGGAAATGTACCAGCTCATACTTACCTAGGATTAGTCGAGGTGCATGCAAATTGACTCGAACATTCATGGGTCACAAAAGAAACATACTAGAGCTAACTCTACCCTACCTGATTTTGAACCCAAACCCACAGTCTGATCGTCGAAATGGTACCACCATTTACACAAGGTTCTGCAATAGCAGTAGTACAATGCGCAGCACATAACATAGATTTTACAAACTCTACCTCTAACTGCTTCACTTTTCATGGGTGCATTTTACCCTCTTCAGTGCCATCACCCAATTGACCAAATTCATTATTACCTAATCAAATATCTGAACATATAATAGCCTAAATATGTGCAAAGTTATGAACAAGTACACTTGAACATGATAAGAACAAAACAGTAAAGAGGGTATTTGTTAACTATTATGAGGGAGAAATGGAACAAGTTTAAACTAAAATTTTGTCCAATTATTTGTCCAATTAATTTTTGATTTTTTAGAACTACCCATCAATATCTTAAAATATCATATACAATACTATGGGATAAAATGAGAAAATAGAAAACATATGTTATCATGTATACATTTCAATTCCCATAAAATAACATGTATACAAGTAGAAGCATACCACTTGCTTCAAGCTCCAAATAATTTTTTATATTAAATATTTAAGTTTGAAAAAAATGAAATGATTCATTATTATTCAACATTTCAAATTGATATCACATATGAAACATAACAGGGACCAAACATCACTATTTACTTTAACATAGAGTGTTGTATATAGTTTGTTTTATAATCTGTTTGTATAACCAAATATTTTTATTTTAATATTTTCATGTAAATGTAGGAAAGGAAATATTAAAAGGCTGGGAATATAACAGTATCATAATAAAGAAAGTCACGTTATCGGGTCATGGTCGAAAAAAATTTTGATGCAGAGCCTAACCCGTCTGATGATTCAACCCGCTCTGGTTAATTGAACCGAGAAAATTGTAACATAAAATGTTTCTATTTTATTTTTTCGAGTTACTATTTTCGTGATCTGGAACTGTTCATCTTCTCTCTCTCTCTCTCTCTCTGCACAATTTACCACGACTATTTTTGCCATGCACAAACTGTAAGACTTTTGATTTGGTTTAATCTGTAACGCATAAGCATTTTTTGGTGGGTGTAGCTTGTTGTACTGAGCAACTAGTTAACCACATTATTTTGTGCATTTCTTTTGTGGTTTCTATTCTATTTTTTATTCTCTCACGCTTGGATTGTGGATTGAATATAAATCGTTTGTCATTTTTGTTGTTCTTTCTTCTTCTGTATTTTAAAATCATAACTGTCGAAGTACAATTTCCCAACATAGAGTAATCACCATTAACCAGCAACATACAGCAACAATCATTGATTATTACCCAACACCATCAATGACTAGCATTAATTGGTACTATCAACAATGACAATGCTTGATTCATCACTATTATGGCCAAAAAATGGTAAGAGTTTCGGTTATAACCAGGGAGAGAAGGAGAAAAAGAAAAATAAATATATTTTTTCATTATTTTTAAAAATTAATATATATATATATATATATATATATATATATATATAGTTGTGTTAACTCACATGTCATGTGCTCTTATACAATATATAGATCTAACAAGAAAGAAAATAAAAAAAAATATGCTTACCCATTAAATTAAACCTCAAACACAACCACTCTAAGCTAGCATGTATATGTCACAAATTCTCAACTCGAAAAAGAGAAAAAAACCTTATTGATTGAGCACATTGATGAAATATCTATAATTTTTTCATTGATATGTATGTATATAATTAATTTCAAATTATCCTAGATTTTCTCTCATTAAAGTACAATCAATCTAAATATATTTTATTTAGTCATTGAATATCAAATAAGCATCAATATCAAGTTGTCTAATTATTATAATAAAGCATTATAAACATCTAAATTAGTAAACAGAACTCTTCCAAAAAAATGTTTGATCCACTAGATCCCATAAGCAATCAATGTCATAAATAGATACTCTGTATCTACATTAAATTTAAAAATCATGATTTGCCACTTACTTTTCTAAGAAATAAAATTTCTATAAAAAAATATAAAATTATATAATAGATATTTTTTTTAATCATTTGAGTTCAACTAGAATTTGTGTAAACCACTATCCGACTATATCACTCATCTCTGAATGATATCTCATGTTCTAGAATACTCTTTACAAACATGAAAATATAAGAACTATACACATATTAGTATGCCTATGAGAATCTGAGTATTACTCTCTAATCATTATCAAGTAGTTCAACTTTCATACAATAATACTATGTCTAATAGAATCAACTGAGGAACAAGTAATTCTCCTCAACTTATATTCAATCATATCAAATATTCATGAAATATTTAAAGAAGAAATTACACTTTGATTCAATCATATCAAATTTTTTATTTGAAGCAATTCTCCTCAAAAGAAATTATATCTCAATACTCATGAAATATCGAAAATATCTCAAATTATTTATTTAGAACTCAACTTATATGAACAATTTCAATTTCAATATACCCCAGATGATAATTATCTATAATCGAATTATCAACATACATTAATAACTCCACATCTTATCCTCTTGATTTATTTTGATAGAAATAAGAATAACCTAACACATATCTCATAAAATCAAAAATAATGAATGCTAAAGAGATTATATTAAACTATACCCTATAAAATTATTTCAATCAATAAATAACCTTTCTAGTCTACCAATCATGTATATGCTCCATAAAATAGTTAATTCTGACGAATGATGTGTAAGCACCTCTTACTTAAATTCATTATGAATAAATATATTCATCATATTTAACTAATATACAATATACATAAAACTTATACTAATAAAAAATAATAATCTAATAGCAATCACCTTAGTCACAAAAAACATATCCCAATAATCTTTCTATTTTTTTGTATATCTCTTAGCTATCAACTTAACATTAAGTCAATCAACCTTCAATTCAATTCCAGTCTTCAATGAAAATGCTCAATTGCATTATATTGCAATCTTACCTAAAAATTTCAAAATAAAATCATCAATATAATTAGATGACATTGCATTAAATTCAATCAACATACTATATCAACTTTAATGACTAATAATCTAGAAAAAAATATCAAGGATCATGTAATTATTATGAAAGGACAAAAAATAAAAATATATAATATCAAAATAAAAATAAGAAAATATAAGTAATACTAACTACTAAGTGCCTAACAGAACATATCTTGGTTTTTTCTATAGTATAATAGGAAGGTCCAATTCACTATTTCAAATTAAATCATCTAATGTGGGCAAGTCTAATATGAGAAAGGTTATTGATATATCTATCAAGTACATACCTCTAGGTCGAGATCATCAAGTTTTCAAAAATTCTCATTTTTTTTCTTCAATAAGACACTCATACTATGCTCCTTTTCCTAGCAGAAAGCATCATAATAAATCTCTAAGATAGAAGTTAAAATAGGTGTTACACTACAATGAAATAATTATATCACTATAGAACACTCATACTATGCTCCTATTCCTACCTGAAAGAAAAGCATAACCACTCTCTTCAAAATTAATTTTGGTATAAATATCAGATGCAAAGAATTAAAAATAATTGTTACACTGTAATGAAATAATCTTATTAGTATGGAGTCCAAATAGCTCTAAGATAGAGTCATTGAAAACTAATTTATCATTAAAGAATATTATATTCACACTCATAATAATCTTTATTTATCTATCTGTATTGATATATGTCTATTTAATTATGCCTAAATATCTCTCTATATATCATATATGGCTAGATATAAATATAGTTAATTTTTGTTGCATGTATTATTCTAGAAAAATAGACCTATAAATCTATTTGAAAGACAGAAATTTAGATAGATATATATATTTAATATACAATTATTTCTGAGTAATAAAAAGCAGGAATCGAGTGCGTCATGGATTTAGATCTATGTGTCTATATAGTTAGATTTGTGTTAGTCTATCTATTTATCTATGTATCTAAATATCTATCTTTCTATATATCTAAATGTCGATCTCTCCATATATTTATCTATATATCTATTGATCTATTTATGTTTCTAACTATCTATCTATTTATATATCTATCTATCTATCGGTCAATCTACCTACTTCTATTAACATTTTATACATGTATTCTTCTATTTGGATATCTATCTATTTGTCTATTTATTTATCTATATATCTAAATCTCTATATATCTTTCTATCTATCTTATTATATATTTGTATATTTGTATATTTGTTTATCTATCTATCTATCTATATATCTATATATCTATATATCTATATATCTATATATCTATCTATTTCTGTATCTATCATTTTTTCTATGTGTCAATCTAACTATTTATCTGCCTATCTATCTATCTATTTGTCTATCTATCTATTTTTCTATTAGTCTATCTCTATATTTATATATTTATATATCTAATTATCTGTATATCTATCTATTTATATATCTATCTAACTTTCTATCTGTCTGTCCATTTGTTTATCTGTCTATTTGTCTATATATCTACATGTCTATATCTTTATTTTCCTATTTGTATATCAATCTATTTATTTATGTAACTATGTGTTTATATGGCAATCTATATATCATTGTATCTATATATCTGATTATCTATCTAACTTTATATCTATCTATCTAATTTTATTTCTATTTATATGTCTTTCTATCTATCTATTTGGCTATCATTCTTTCTATCTATATGTCTATCTATTTCTATTTTTATGTGTCTATGTATCAATCTATATATATGTATATCTCTCTATCCATCCATCCATCTATATATATCTCTCTATCTATCTATTTAT
The DNA here is from genome assembly GCA_029783825.1 of Sapria himalayana. Classification (NCBI taxonomy): domain Eukaryota; kingdom Viridiplantae; phylum Streptophyta; class Magnoliopsida; order Malpighiales; family Rafflesiaceae; genus Sapria; species Sapria himalayana. Next base: position 297,207 of record JAREIK010001754.1, read on the forward strand.
CTATCTATATATCTATCTCTCTATCAATTTGTCTATGTATCTATATATTTATCTGTCTATCTATCTATCTCTTTATCTATCTATCTATATATCTATCTATCTATATATCTATCTCCCTATATATCTATTGATTATCTTTATATCTATCTATCTATATATTTGTTTATCTATATATCTGTCTATCTATTAATCTATTTGTCTATCTATCATTCTATCAATATGTCTATCGATCATTCATTTTATATTTCTATGTGTGTGTGTGTGTATATATATATATATATATATATATATCTATATATCTATCTATCTATGTATTTGTCTATCTATCAATATATTTATCTGTCAATCTATCTATTTATTTAATTATCTATATGTTTGTCTATCTATATATCTATCTATTTTAATGTGTCTAACTAGCTAGCTATCT
>JAREIK010001754.1:302633-323415 GCA_029783825.1 Sapria himalayana
TGTATCTATCTATATTTCTATCTATCTATTTCTCTATCTATGTAACTTTTTTTTTTTAAGTGTTATTTATTAGTTATAACCCTCTCTTTTGGCGGAGGAATACCATTTTTACAAACTAACATCTACCCTTATCCCTATTACACCCTATATTTAAGAAGAACTATTTAGATCAAACTAAGTGTATAGACTTAAATGGAAATGTTTTTGAGGTATCTCCCTTTAAGTTTTGAGACGTTAATTTTTTCTAATGAAACCATGGCTGAATCTTTATTCGTATAGTAAATATAAGTGCAGACTTTTTCAAGAATCCATGTCTCTTCCACGTCTTGTAAGATGAGACCTTTGATTTGGAATTCTTCTTGTGATGTTACTCTTTGAAAGGTGCTGGAATGCTATCACTTTTTTTTGAGTATCCCGCCTTAAAAATCAGCATTGCATCTTTTAAATTCTGCTTTGCAATAAATAATTCCGCCAGATGTGCTTGATAATCAGCAGCTCTTAACTTTTCTGCTTAACCTACAAAAATTCCAGCCAAAAAAAAAAAAAAAAAAAAAAAACTAAAAATTTCAGCAGCAGACTCCCTCCTTAAGCTGTAAGAATTCCCTGCTTGGCTGCCTCCTTCCTTGCTTTTTAGGCTTTGAACTTCCTTTACTCCACTGTAGCTTCTTTACATGAATTACATACTTAGCACATCTCTACTAAAAATTTACAGACTTCCAGCTTTTCTAAAGTAACACAAACCTCATAAAAACAGCATCTACTTAAGTCAAATAACACAGACTTCCAGATAAAAAAAAAAAAAAAAAAAAAGACTCCATACACCTATAATAAGAAGAAAACTAAAAGACAGCAGGTACTACGTCCAGCTTTATGACTTGGTTACCTGCAAGAAAGAGCTACATGCATATATATAATCTAGTCTATTATTAAATACCCCGTCTTGCTCCTTCGAATTAGCCCTGCAATGTTACTAAACTTTTTAATTTTTTTTTTTTTAAAGCTGTAAACAGAAGCTGTACTGTAATTTTGAGCCCCCTGCAGTGTTATTGTTTTTTAATAATTAACCTGCAGTACATGAAAATATAATTCTGTTTTAATGAACAAAAAAATATCCCTAAACCTGCAGAAAGTTCATATCTGTTTTTAAAACAGAAACGTTGCTTACTAAAGCTTGCCATATTACTGTATTTTTTGAGCCCCTTAAACCTGCAATCTTACCAAGCTGTACTACAAAGTATCCCAACCAGCATAACAACATCCCTCAGGACCAGGATGAGGCTATGAAGATATGAATTTTAATCTGTTTCAACATCATACATAGAATACCAGAATAAACACAAGAAAATCCTTGTAACTAAAAATTATTATTATTTTTAATTTTTCTAATATAAGGAAAATCCATGCTATCTAATTTTATAATACCAAAATACTTTTTTGGTAAATTATTTTCTTTATACTCGTGATCTCCTCTCTTCTTACCATCTTTAGATAATGCATCAGCCAAAGCGTTAGCTTCTTTGAAGATGTGTTTTATAGTAAAATCTAATGAATTTATGTCATGCAGAATTTCTTCTATCTCATTTTCGTATTTCCACATAATTGACTGTGTTTTAATTAGATTTACAACTATTTTTGAATCAATTTGAATATCTACATTCTTGATATCTAAGTTTTTACATATTCTTATTCCTTCTTTTAGTGCTAATATCTCTGCGTGTAAAGCCGACGATGCTTGTAATCTTCTAGTGAAAGCTAAGATTAACTTCCCCTCCGAGTTTCTAATTGCTCCCCCTCCTCCAGCTTCCCCCATATCTCTATCGAAACTACCATCTGTATTTAAGGTAAACACACCTCTTGCAGGTTTTTCCCATTTTATGCTAATAGTTTTAAACTGCTTTAGTGGTTTTTCTTTTAGGTTCCAAAATTGTAAGGTATCCTTATCCATCTTTGAACCTTGTGTTTTTATAGGGCATATCTCTGAAATTTTTCTTGTTTCCTCTTTTATTTCTTTCCAGATATCTTCCACCATCATATGATACCCTTCGAATCTACTTTTATTTCTAGCTTTCCAAATGCACCAAATGACTATTGGTGGAACATTGCTTTTAATCCATTTCTGTGCCATGCTAGGAACATTTGAATTACACCATTTTTTAAACCTACAACTAAGAGGGAGATGTTCATATTTTATCTGCAATTCTGATGCTAATCTTTTCCATATTTCTGCAGCTACTTTCCCTTCTGAAAATAGATGATCTAGTGTTTCAATCTCATTTAAGCAACATTCACATCTAGAAACTAGCTGAATACCTTTCTGCTTTAAGTTATTATCAATTGGGATAATATTAGATAGAACTTTCCACATAAAAGTTTTAACTTTTTGTGGATTGTCATTATTCCAAGCCCATTTAAATAATTTTTGTTCCTTTTTCTTTTTTCTTAAGATGTTTTTCACTGTTTTAAGCGAAAATGTGCCCTCCGGAGATAAGGTCCATCTCCATCCTTTTTTCGTCTGTTTAGAGTAATTTTCCACTAACTCTCTTTGTTTAAGCATTTGATTCCAAACCTGTGAACTCCTACTTTTATTTTTTATTTTATTAATGTCATCCTTTATGCAGTACTTTGCCCTCATAAATTTTGACCATAAACTTTCATTTTCTTTTAAATTCCACCATCTCTTGCTAGCCCCTGCTTTGGCTAAGTCAATGATGTTGACAAAGCCTAAACCAGCTTCTTGGAAAGGATAACATAAATCTCTCCATTTTTTCCAATGAAGTTTGTGTTTTCCCTCTTTTTTTCCCCACAAAAAATTGGCTAATTCTTTTTCAATTTCTTTTATAAATTTGATTGAAGGCGGCGTGATCATAATATTATGCATTATTAAACTTTCTAAAACATATTTTATAAGAGTTATTCTACCTCCCATACTTAGATATTCTACTTTCCATCCTGCAATTTTCTTTTTTAATTTATTTATTAGAAGCGCTAAATATTCTGTCTTAAACTTTCCTTCATATATCGGGCAACCTAGATAAATCATTTCTCTTTTTTGTGAGAGAAACCTGTGATATTTTCAATTCTATGTGATAATGCAGTTGGGGCTTTATAAGATATCATATATTGATATTTTCTTTTGTTTAATTTTTGACCTGTTTCTTCCTCCATGCATTTTAATAAATCTATCAAATTTCTTAATGATTTACTGCATCCATTAGTGAATATCATTACATCATCTGCATATGCTAAACAACTTACCAGAGGTGTGTTTTTAGGCTGTCTAAAAGTACCTATAAGACCATTTAACATTTTATTTTTAAGATTAACTATCAAGAGTTCTAGATAAATATTAAATAGTGATGGCGATAGCGGGTCGCCTTGTCTTAAACCTCTAACTGGCTTTATTTCCTTTCCTACTTTCCCATTTGTTATAATTCTAGCCCATGTGTTTGATATACATCTGTATATCAGATCTATCCATGTCTCAGAGAAACCCATTTTTCTCATCGTTGAACAAAGAATACTCCATTCAACTCTATCAAATGCTTTGGAAAGATCTAGCTTAATTAATACATTATTACCTCTTGTTTTAGTACCTATTTCTCTGCACATTTCTTTTGCCAAGCAGATATTATCCATAATCAATCTATTTTTCATAAAACCAGTTTGTTCTTCAGAGATAATTTTAGGTAATATCAATGCTAATCTATTTTGCAGAATTTTGGTTAAAATTTTATATATTGAATTACAAAGGCTAATTGGCCTAAAGTCCTCTCCTTTCTATGGATTTTCCACTTTCGGAATAAGAATTAAATGAAAACTACCCCATTTCTTACCTATATCAGCTCCACAAAATATACTATTTATGGCTTTTTCTAAATCTTTTTTTATTATTTCCCAGCAATCCTGAAAGAAGCAATTGTTCCAACCATCTGGGCCAGCTGCACTGTCTTTATTCATACTAAAAATTGCATTTCTAATTTCTTCTTCTTCAGGGAATTTTGTTAACATATTATTATCATCTGAAGAAATTTTATTCTCAATGTTTTGTATAAGTGCGTTGCCTTTTAGCTCTCTTATTCCACATAAATGATTCTCAAAAAAACTTTGTAAAATAATTTTCTATATCTAAGTCTTTTTCAAGCCATACATTTTCATTGTTTTTTATTCCCCTAATTCTATGTTTTTGAGATTTTAGTTTAGCCACTTTTTGAAAAAATTTTGTGTTTTTATCTCCTTCTTTCAACCATTTAATTTTCGCTTTTTGTTTCCAGAAAGCTTCTTCCATTAACAGTTTTAATTTTAATTCCGCTTGTGCCTTGCTAAGATTTCTTCTATTGATTATACTTTGATCTGTTTCAAATTCTAATTCACTTTTTAGTACTAATTCTTCTGCAACTTTTATATTTTTAATTATATTTCCAAATGTTTCATTATTCCACTTTTTTAATTCAACATTTAGTCTACTTAATTTATTATTTAAAATTTGAATCGGATTTCCTGAAACTTCAAGATTCCAGGAGTCCTTTATCATATTCAAGAAATCATGGTGTAAACACCAAGAATTTTGAAATTTAAAAGAACCTCTTGTATAAATTATTCTTTTAACAGAAATCAATAATGGACTGTGATCCGAGCAGGATCTATTTAAGTGATTAACCTCTGTAGAGCCAAACTGTTCTAACCATTTAAGGTTAAATAAGACCCTGTCTAATCTAGCCCATATTGTTCCCTTCTTTTTCCAGTTATTGCACCATGTGAAAGATGACCCATTAAATTTGGCTTCTATTAGATTAGTATTATTTATTGTGTCATTAAATTGAGCCATTCCTCTCTTATTTGGTAATCTACCACCCTTCTTTTCATTAAAATTTCTAACCGTATTGAAGTCTCCACCTATTATCCAAGGTTTATTTTCTAGGGCAGTTTTTCTCATTTCCTCCCATAATTCTTTTCTCTCCTCTTTTTTATTTTTGGCATAAACTATCGTTATTATTTCATTTACATTTTGAGTTAAACTCAGGTTTATTAATTGATTAGTATCTTTTAATATTTTTATGTCCAAATTATTTTTCCAAAATATCCAGATTTTACCATTATTATTAGGGTAACCATGGTTAAAACCTAAGATAGTTTTATAATCTTCTATTTGAGTTTTATCCACCATTGGTTCAGCTATTAAAACAAGATTAATTTTATGCATGTATATTAGTTTTTTCAATCTATTCCTTGAAGAGGAGTTTGCAATTCCCCTTATATTCCAATAAATGTAATTATACATTCTTTATGGATTTAGCTTGCGCTCTAGTAGTGTATTTGGTCTCATATATTTTATTTAAGTGTTTTTTCATTTTCCTTGATTTTTTAAGTGAGCTTAATTCTCCTCCTTTTTCCACTTTCCATTCTTTATTTACTTGGATAGCCATTATTTTTAACTACTCAATTGCCCAATCTTTATTTCCCATTTTTTGTTTTGCTTTAGAATTATCTATATTTATATCATCTTTAGTTGTTCTTTGCTTTAGTTCATTCTCCTCCACATCCGTATAGAGGGAGGTCAAACTTTTTATTTCAAATTCTTCCTCAGAGTCCTCTTCAACAAGGACAGCCCAGCTTTTATTTTTTTGAAAATTATTTTTCATTTGAACTCTAGTTCTTTTATTCAATTCTGAAATTTTTCTAATCAGCTCCCTCCTCTTCCTCTCTTCTATTTCTGCCCTTTCAACTTCTATATTCGGTTTGTTATATTCAATTAATTTTAGTTCTTCTACCTTACCATTCTGGATTTCTAATTGAGCAGTGTATGAATTCTGTGGTTTTATTTGATAAATCAAATCTCCTTTTCTACCTACTGACATTTTTCTTTCCTTTCCTCTTTCCTCTTGTTTTAGCTTATCATCTATTCTTTTCTTGTTCACTAAACATGCTTCTACACCATGACCCATCTTTTTGCAGCAAGAGCAGAATGAAGGGAGGAATTCTGGAATGATTTGTTGCCAAAATCCCCCTCCATCTATATTTCCAATCCAGATACGATTGGGTAATGGTTTCTGTAAGTCCAGCTCAACACAAACACGTGCAACACTCGGTCTAGAGAGTGTTGCAGTAGCACCATCAAGAAGAAGAGGAGAGCCAAGCAAACAAGCAATACGGTATAGAGCATACTTATCAAATAAATGAATCGGAAGCATGGGAAACAACAGCCATACCGGAGCCAAGGAGGATTCTTCCTTCGTCGTGAATTTAGGGGTCCATCTGAACGTTCTCATGGGATAGCCCATGATATACCAGACGCCTTTCAACCATAGACGATGGAAATCCTCTTCAGAGTGTAGTTGTATCAGCACGTGTTTATCATCTATGAGCCCAATTTTAATCAAAGCTTTGAGCTTCAAAGTTTCAAAGAAGGAGCGGATATCATCAATACGAGGTCTACCATGCGAGAATTTACCCACAAGTGTGTGCTTGTGAGGTTCAGAGAGCATTCGAAGGTCTTCGGCAGAAAAAAATATCGAGGGTTCCTCGATATTTTTTTTTCTTGAGTGTCCGAGGAAGACGAATGAGGCGCGTTCCTCTTAACAAAATCCGAAAATGATTTCTTATTAACTAAGAAATCCATTTTCTTCAAAAATTCGCTTGCAATTTACTTCTTCCTCCACGAAAATTACAGAATCGTTCCCTAGGGAGAAGAAGAAGGCGCGGTTCCTTCGAAGGTTTTTCGAGAGCTCGACAGATAAAATCTTACTTTTCATTGTTCTATCTATGTAACTATCTATTTGCCTATCTATCTATTTGTCAATCAATCAATCTATCTATTTATTTATTTTTCTTTTTTCTATCTATCTATATGTTTATCTGCCCATCATTGTATTTGTCTATATGTTTATATCTTTATTTGTTTGTGTCTATTTATCAATCTTTCTATCTATCTATTTACCAGTCTAACTTTCTATTAGCTATTTTTCTATTTGTCTATCTATCTACCTATATATTTGTCGATCTATATATCTATTTGTCTTTATATCTATCTATTATCTATCTATCTATCAATTAATCTATCTATATCTCTGTCTATCAATATTTTATTCTATCTATCTATGTATCTCAAAATTGATTTATCTATATATAAATTGATTTATCTGTCTATCTATCTGTCTATCTATCTATCTATTTATAAGTCTATTATCTATGTACCTATCTATGTCTCTATTTATTTGTCTATCTATAAATCTATTTAACTATCTATATGTCTATATGTATATCTATCTATCTTTATATCTATCTATCTATCTGTCTGTCTCTCCATCTATCAATCAATCAATCTAACTATATAGTTGTCTATCTATCTATTTGTATATCATTCTATCTTTCTTTTTACAAATCTATTTTATCTATCTAACTATCTATCAGGCTATTTGTGTATCTATCTATATTTCCCTCTATTTATAAGTCTATTTGTCTATCTATCTTTCTATCTATATATTTATTTTCTCTTTATTTTGCTATCTATCTATCTATGTGTATGTCTCTATATCTATCTATTTTCCAATCTATCAATATGTCTATTTATTTATCTATTTGTCTATTTGTTGTTCTATCTATCTTATATATTTGTATCTATTTGTTTATCTATCTATTTATATGTCTAACTCTCTATCTATCTATTTGTTTATATATCTATTTGTCTATCTATCTATCTATCTATCTGTTTATCTTTCTATCTTTCTATCTTTCTTTTTTCTATTTGTCGAACTTTCTTTCATTTTATATGTCTATCTATCTATCATTCTATCTATTTATCTATCTATTTTTTTCAAACTCTTTATTTTCCTATCAATCAATCAATCTATCTTTCTATTTTCCTATCTATCTATATGTCTTTCTGTAAATCTGTCTATCTATCTATTTGTCTATCTTTTCTTCTATCTATCTTATATCTTCATATCTATCTATATGTCTATTATTTTTTTATGTGTCTAGGTATCTATTTGTCTATGTGTCTATCTTTCTATATATATATATATATCTCCTTATATGTCTATCTAAATATCAATCTATCTTTCTATCTATTTGCCTAACTTTCTGTCTATTTGTCTATTTATATATCTATCAACATATCTATCTATTTGTATATCTAAATATATGCCCTAGAGTTTATTTGGCTAAATGTGTATCAATATATATGTCTATGTCTCAATCTGTGTAGGTGTCTATCTATCTATCTATCTATCTATCTACCTGTGTATCTATCGATCTATCTTTCTGTCTATCTATCTATTTGCTATCTATCGATACGTTTATCTTTCTATATGTCAATCTGTCTATCTATATATTTACTTTTTTATCTATTTATCAATCTATTTATCTATCTATTAATCGATTTATCTATCTATCTATCTATATGTGAATCTTTCTACTTGTCTATCTATAAATATATCTATCTGGAAATTTGTCACTCTATCTATATTTCTATATGAAAATCTAACTATCTATCATATTTATACATGTCTATCTCTCTATATATCTATGTATCTATCTGGAAATTTGTCTATCTATCTATATTTCTATATGAAAATCTAACTATCTATCATATTTATACATATCTATCTCTCTATATATCTATGTATCTATCTTTTTATTTTTTTTTGTCAATCTATCAATCGATCTAGATATCAATCTATCTGTGTATCTATTTATGTGAGATCTATCTATATGTTTATATGTCTATTTTTCTATCTATCTACATGTCTACTTGCCTATCTATCAATCTAACAATCAACTATCTATATATTTAAATATCTATATATTTGTCTATCTATCAATCATTTATATTTCTATCAAATTGTCAATCAATTAGCCTATGAATCTATTTATCTATCTATCTATCTATCAATCTATCTATCTATCTATTTGTGTGTCAATTAATCAATCAATCTTTCTATCTATATATTTATCTATCTGTCTATCAATCTATATATCAATTTATCTATCAATCTATAAATTAATCTATCTATCTATATATCTATCTATCTATATGTTTGTCTATCTATATGTCTTTATATCTACCTATATATTTTTTTATCTATATGTTTATATATCTATCTATCTATCTCTCTGTCTATTTGTCATTCTATCAATCTATCTATCTATGTATCTATCAATTTGTCTATCTATCAGTCAATATATCTATCTATCTATCAATCCATCTATCTATCAATATTTCTATCCACCTATCTATCCATCTATCCATTCATCTATTTATATGTCTATCTATTCATCAATATATCCATCTATCTTTCTGTATAATTATTCATCTATCTAACCATCTATTTATCCATCTAACTATTCATCAATTTATCCAGGTATCTATCTGTCCATCTAAGCATCAATTTATCCATCTTTCTATATGGATATCTATCAGTCTATCTATCTCATCATTTATCCATCTATCTAAATGTCTATCTATCCATCTATATATCTATATATCTATCCGTCTATCTATATGTCTATCAATCAATCTTTATATATGTTTATCTATTTTCCTATCTATCCATTTATCTATTCATCCATCTATTCATCCATCTATTCATATATCTATTTGTCTTTCTTTATTTCTATCTATCTGTGTGTCTATTTGTCTATCCATCTATCTTTATATCTGTCTATCTGTCTGTCAATCAATCTATCTGCCTATCTATGTATCTATTTGTCTATATATCTAGCTCTCTATCTATCTATCTATTTGCCTGTCTATCTGTAAGTCTTTCTTGTGTGTTTATTTATCTATCTATCTGTCTATATGTATGTCTAATTGTCTATCTATCAATCTACCTGTCTACAATGTCTGTCTATCTATCTGTCTGTCTATCTATCTATTTTCTATCTATATATCTATATATCTATCTATTTGTCTGTCAATCTATCTATTTATCTATCTATTTATCTTTTAATTTGTTTGTCTATATATCTATATGTAAATATTTCTAACTAAAAGTCTATTTGTGTGTCTATCTATCTTTATATATATATATATATATCTATCTATCTATTTGTCTATTGATGTATATATTAGTAGGTCTATCTATCTATCTATCTGTCTATCTATCTATATATCTATTTGTTTATCTTTCTATCTATCTATTTGTCTATCTATCTGTCTATCTTTTTATTCATCTATCTATCTATCTATCTTCTTTTTTTATCTATATGTCTTTATTTATCTATCTATATATCTATCTGTCTATTAATCAATTTATCTGTATGTAACAGTCTATCTTTCTCTTTCTCTATTTGTCAAACTATCTCTCTATAAATTGTCTCTCTATCTGTTTGTCAATCTATCAGTCTATCTTTCCATCTATTTATTATTTATCTATCTATCTATATAGCTATATGTTTGTCTATCTATGTATCAATCTGTTTATCTTTCAGTTTGTGTATCTATTTATTTATCTGTTTGTTTATCTATATATTTATCTATCTATCTATCTATGTGTCTATTTTTTATTTTGTCTATTTATTAGTCTATCTTTCTCTCTATCTTATAACTATATATTTTTTTAAATATCTATCTAATGATATATCTGTCTACCTATCTATCATTTATATTTATGTTTCTATCTACCTATCTTTCAGTCTATCTCTCTATCTATCTAATTGATATTCTATCTATCTATCTATCTATATATCTATCTATTTATTTATCTATCTATCTATCTATATGTTTGTTTGTATATCTGTCTATCTATATGTATATCTATCTATTTATCTATCTATCTATTTATCTATGTATCTATATATCTATCTAACAATTTGTATATTTATCTGTCTATCTGTGTGTATATCTATATATTTATCTGTCTATCTAACTTTCTATCTATCTGACTATCTATATGTATATCAATTTGTTTGTCTACTATCTATCTATCTATCTATCTATCTTGTATGTCAGTCTCTCTATTTGTTTATCTATATGCCTCTATTCTGTCTATCTATCAGTCAGCCTAACTATCAATCTATCTGTTTGTCTATCTATTTGTTTATCTATCTATCTATCTATGTGTGTGTGTCTGTGTGTGTGTGTGTCTATTTATTTTTCGATCTATCCATCTTTCTATCTGTTTGTCTATCGATCTTTCTATTAATCTATTTCTCATTTTATTTAACTATCTATCTATGTATCTATCTAACAATCTATCTTTTACATGAATTTTTCTAACAATCTATTCATCTATCTATCCGACTATCTGTATGCCTTTATATCCGACTATCTAACACTCTATTAATCCATCTATCTATCTGTATACCTTTCTATCTATCTATCTATCCATCCATCTATCTATTTATCTATATAACTTTCTATTTGTCTATCTATCTATCTATTAGTCAATTATTTGTCTATTTATCCATCTATCTATTTGTCTATATATTTGTCGATCTATCCATCTTTCTATGTGTAATTCTGAATATCTTTCTATCTATCTTTCTATCTATATGTCAATCAATCTATCAATTTGTCTGTCTGTCTATTTTTCTATCTATCTATCAACCTATTTGTCAATATGTTTGTCTATCTAGCTATCTCTCTGTATGTCTATCTATCTTTTAATTTGTCTGTCTATCTGTATATCTATTTGTCTTTGTATCTATATGTCTATCTATATGTCTGTCTATAATTCTATCTATCTTTCTGTCTAAATGTTTGTCTATTTATTTGTTTATCAGTTTGTCTATTTATCAATCTAATTGTCATCTATTTGTCTATCTATCTATCTATATATTTGTCTGTATATATATCTATCTAACTAACTATCTATCTATTTTTTTGTATGTCTATCTGTTTGTCTATCGATCTATTTATCTGTCTTTTTATATATCTATCTATTTGTCTATCTTTTTTTCTATCTATCTATCTATATATCTTTTTATTTGTCTTTATATCTATCTTTCTATATTTCTATCTATCTATTTATTTATCTAGCTATCTTTCTATATGTCTATCTGTCAGTCTATCTATCTATCTTTTTGTCTATCTATTTATTGGTCTATCTATCCATCTTTCTATCTCTTTTTATATCGATTTACACTACAAAAAAAATCCCAAATTGCTAGGGACAATTCCCTAGCTAAATTGTTGTTTTTTGTCACTAAATGGGATATAGCGACAGATTAACGATAGAAACTTTCCCAATCTAAAGTACTCGTCGATAAAAATTAGCGAGGAAAAGAGTCCCTAGCTAAAAAATTTTAGCGAGGGAAATATCCATAGATAAAATAATAGTTACCCTGGCTAAATTAGTAAGTTAAATGGGTGTTTCTGTTGCTAAACAGATATAACGACGGAACCTTTCCCAATATAAACTGTTTGTCGCTAAAAATTAATGAGGAAAATGGATTTTAGCTAAAAAATTTTAGCCACGTAAAATTCCCTAGCTAAAATAATGATTTCCCTATCTAAATTAGCAAGGGAAAATTTTCTAACCAAATTAGCAATTGAAAAATCCCTAGCTATTTACATTCTGAAACTATTTTCAGAATTTTAATTTTTTTTCAAAAATTGTAATTAAATAATTTAATGGTTTTATATTAAATTTAAGAAAAATAGAAGCTATAAATTATAATTTATAATTAATAAAAAATAAAATCATTTAATAAATTATTTCTATACAATATTTTACATAATTAAAACAAAAACATAAGAAAATTTTATTACTTCTTATTCATTAATGTATCTACAAATAGTGCATAAAGTATAATCTATCCATGCATTGATATTGTTTTCTCTCCCTAAGCTCCTTTGATCACCATCTTTCTGCTACGATAAAGCTGTTCGAGTTTTGGTGTGTCATGTCTAATGAAAATTTCCTTCTCTTCTAAAAGCTTCATATGGAAAACATTTTTGTATCATATCAGTACAAAAATTAAACCAGTCAATCAAATCAAAATAAATAAACAAATAATGTTCTATTTTGATAAATATATAATACTATAGTATATGTATATATATTGTTGTTTAAATGTACATATATGCAAGTGTATACATATACACTGTAATAAATATGTACATGTACACTGCAGTGTACATGTACATATACTATAGTGTATATATGTACACATACTGAGTATTTATGTGTTCATATAAATATGTACATATATTGTAGTGTATGTGTACATATATACCAATGTATACATATACACTGTAGTATATATGTACATGTATGTAAATATACACTATAGTGTATATGTATAAGTATGTACATATATACTGGTAAATACTTGTACATATATACTAGTGTACACATATACACTATAGTATTTGTGTACATTTACTATAGTGTATAGATAGATATAAATCTATCTATGGCTGGGGTGGTTTAGCGGGTCGTGCCAAAGTGACGTGCCAATGGGCCACGTAACCGTGCTGGGCCAGGCACGACATGAGGCACGGTTGGCCTCAGCATAGCACGAGATGGTTCGTGCAGTAAACAATCAGTGCACAAGAACAGGGACGAAAAATATTTGTGTCGTGCTAGGCCGGGTACGGCAGAAACATGTCGTGCCTCGTTCCAGGCCGGAACATCATTCTACCTCTAAAATAGGTAGAAAGATAGCTAGATATATATATATATATATATATATATATATATATATAGACAGATATATAGACAGATAGATAGACAGATAGACAAACATATAGATAGATAGATAGATTAATAGATTAGTAGAAAGATAAACAGATAGATAGTTAGTTAGATATATAGAAAGTTTGCTAGATATATAGACAAATTGATTGATTGATTGATAGAAAAAATAGGAGACAGATTATTAGACAGATTAATACATAGAAGGATAGGTAGATAGATAGATTGATTGATTGACAAATAGATAGATAGATAGACATATAGATAGAGATAAAAATAAAGATAAATAGAAAATAGATAGGCAGATAGATAGATATATAATTAGACAGACAGATAGATAGATTGGTAAATAGGTGGATAGATAGAAACATAGATAGACAAATAGATAGACATATAGATAGAAAGATAGATAGAATAATAGATAGATAGATAGTTAGTCAGTTAGATAAACAAATAGATATATAGATAGATAGTTAGTTAGATAGATAAGTAGATATAAAGATAGTAGAGAAAAAGAAAGAAAGATAGTTCGACATATAAATAGATCGAAAGATTGACAGACATATAATTAAATCGATAGAGAGATAGATTGATTGACTAATAAATATATAGATAGACTAATAGATAGATAGATAAACAGACATATAGATAAATATATAGATAAATAAATAGAAGGTAGAAAGATATATAGATCGTTAGATAGACTGATAGATATTTTGATATGTAAATAAACATATATATAGATAGATAGATACAAAAAAGAAGAAGATAGATAAATAGATAGACATACAGATAGATAGATAGATAACACATAGATAGATAATAGATAGATAGATAGATAGATATACAAATAGATAGATAAATAAATAGATAGATAAACATATAGATAGATATTTAGATAGATAGACAAATCTATATACAGATTGATAAACATATAGATATATAGATAGATATATAGATAGACAGACAAATAGAAAGATGGATATATATATATATATATAGAAAAATATATAAATAGATAGATATATAGATAGACAAATAGAGAGATAGATTGATTTATAGACTAATTGAAAGACTGATTGATAGATAAATTTATAGGCAGATAGATAGATAGATAGATAGGCCTATAGATAGATAGATAGGCCTATAAATAGATAGATAGATATATATATATATATATATATATATATATATATATATATATATATATATATAAATAGACATATAATTAAAGAGATATATTGAAAATTAGATAGATAGAAAGACAAATAGATAGACTGATAGATTGTCATATAGATAGATATATAAATAGATAGAAAGAAAGATAGTTAAATATATATAGACATATAGATCGACAAATAGATAAATAGATAGAAAGATGAATAAATAGATTGATAAATAGAAAACCAGACAAATAGATAGATAGATAGATAGATAAATAGATAGATAGACATGTAGATAGATAGATAGATATTTTGACAGACAGATAAATAGATAGAGATAGATAGATAGAAAGATAGATATATAAATAGATAGATAGTTAGTTAAATAAAGAGAGAGAGATAGACAGGAAAGATAGACAGTTAGATAGATTTATTAAAAGATAGATAGATAGAAAAATAGATAGACAAAAAGATAGACAGATAGATAGACAGATATACAGATAAAAGATAGATAGATAGATAGAATAGATAGACAAATAGATAGACAAAAAGATAGATAGATAGATATATAGATAGATAGAGAGACAGATAGATAGATTAATAGTTTGATTGAAAGATGGATAGATTTATAGATAGTTAGATATACAAAAAGATAGATAGATATATAGATAGAAAGACAAAAAGATAAACAGATTATTAGACAGATTGATACATAGAGAGATAGGCATATAGATACATAGATAGATTGATTGATTGATAGATTGATTGAAAAATACATAGATAGATAGATAGACATATAAATAGAGATTTAGAAATAAAGATAGATAGAAACTAGATATATAAATAGATACATAGATAGATAGGAAGATAGATAGATAGATATATAGATAGACATACTGATAGATTAATAAATAGGTGGATAGATAGAAACATAGATAGACTAATAGATAGACATATAGATAAAAAGATAGATAGAATAATAGATAGATAGAGATTTAGAATGTAGATAGTTAGATAAATAAATAGATATATAGATAGATAGTTAGTTAGTTAGATAGAGAAATAGATAGAAAGATAGAGAGAGAGAGAGAGAGAAAGATAGATAGATAGTTAGACATAAAAATAGATAGATCGATAGACACACATATAAATATATAGAGATAGATCAATTGATTGATTGATAAAAATATATATTGACTAATAGATAGATAGATAGACAGATAGGCAGACAGATAGATAGATATATAGATGGTAGAAATATATATAGATAGTAAGATATACTGATAGATAGATTGATTGATAGATAAATTGATATATAGATAGATAGATTGATTGATTAATAGAGAGATAGACTGATTTATAGACTGATTGATAAAAAAATTGATAGGCAGATTGATAGATATATAGATAGACCTAAAATAGATAAATAGATATATAAATAAATAGACATATAGATAGACAAATATATTGAAAGATAGATAGATAGATAAACAGATAGATAGATATATCGATTAAAAGATAGATATATAGATAAATAGATATAAAGAAAGTTAGATAGATATATAGACATATAGATAGACAAATAGATAAATAGATAGAAAGATAGATAGATTGATATATAAATTGATAGATAGATTGATAGATAGATAGATAGACACATAAATAGATAGATAAATAAATAGATAGATAGATAGATAAATAGATAGATAGACATGTAGAGAGATAGATATACAGATATTTTGACATATATATAGATAGATAGATAGACACAAAGATAGATATATAAATAGATAGATATTGAGAGAGATAGATAAGAAAGATAGATAGATAGATTTATTTATAGTCGATAGATAAACAAATAGATAGATAGATAGATAGACAGAGAGATAGACAGATATATAGATAGATAGATAGATAGATAAATAGACACAATGATAGATAGACAAATAGATAGATAGAAAGATAGATATACAAATATATAGATAGATAGAGAGACAGATAGATAGATTAATAGTTAGATAGAATGATTATCAGATTGAAAGATTAGTTAGATATACAGAAACAATGATAGATATATTGATAGATATATAGATAGATAGATGTATATAAAAATAGATAGAAATAAAATAGATAGATAGATAAAAAGATAGATAGATAAAAAGATAGATAGATTATTAAACATATTGATACATAGAAAGTTAGGTAGATGGATGGAAAAAAGATAGATAGATAGATAGATAGATTGGGAGATTGATTGACAGATAGATAGATAGATAGATAGATAAAAGATAAATAAATCAAAAGATAGATAGATAGACAAAAAGATAAATAATTAGCAAGATAGATATAAAGAAAGATAGATAGATATAGATAGACAGACAGATATATAGATAGATATATAGAATGATTGATAAACAGTTAGATAGACTTGTAGATAAAAAGATAGATAGAAATAGATAGATAGATAGCCAGATTAATAGATAGAAAGATAACTAGATAGATAGATAGCTAGCTAGCTAGATAGACATACATATAGATAAATCAATAGATAGATAGACAGACGGATAGATAAAAATATAGACAGATAGATAGACAGACAGATAGATATATATATAGAATAATTGATTGATAGATAGATAGATAGAAATATACCTAGATATATAGACAGATAGATAGATAAATAGATACACACACACACACACACACACACACACATATATATATATATATATATATATATATATATATACACACACACACACACACACATATATATATATATATACTGATATTTAGATAGATATATATATATATATAGATATAGATAGATTGATATATAGACAAACATATAAATATATAGATAGGTAGATAGATAGGCACATTCATAGATACATACATTGATAGATAGATAGACAGATCATTATTCAAGAAGATATTCAGATAGTTATATAAGAGATATATATATAAAGTCAAATTATTTGATAGACAGATAGATAGATAGATAGATGGACACATAGATAGACAGATTATTAGATAAATATATAGATAGACAGATAAATAGAAAGATTGATAGAAAGACAGATAGAAAGATAGATAGAAATAGATAGATTAATAGATAGAAAGATAGACTATTAAATAGAAAGATAAATAAAATGATATATATATATATATATATATATATAAAGATTGATAGATAGATATAGAGATTAAAAGACAGATAGATAGAAAGAAAGATAGATAGATATATAGACAAATAAATTGATAGATAGATAGGTCGGTAGATAGATTGATTCAAAAATAGATAAACTAATAGATAGTTGATAGATAGACAGATCGATAGACAAGTAGATAAATACATATATAGATAGATAGAATGAAAGATAGATAGATAGATAGATAGACATATAGATAGATAAAAATAATGATTGATTATATATATATACATATATATAGTTAGTTAGTTAGATAGGTCGAGATATATATAGTAGATTTATAAATAGATAGATTGACAGATAGACAGATAAACATATATATAGACAAGCATATATATACATAGATAGATAGATATATAGATATATATAAAGAAAGAAATATAGATAGATAGATAGACAGATATATAGATAGATAGAAAGATAGATTCATAGATAAATACATAAATAGATAGATATAGAGACAGACAACCAGATAGATATAAAGATATATAGACAGGCATGTAGATATATTTATAGATAGAAAATAATATAGATAAACTTATAAATAGAAGATCGATATACAAATAGATAGATAGATAGCGAAATATAAAGACAGATAGAAAGATTGATAAAAAGATTTATAGATAGAAAAATTGATAGATAGTTATATAATTATATAGATAGATAGATAAGATAGTTATTTAGTTAGATATATAGATAGATAGATAGATAGACAAATATATAACAAATTCAAAGACAGATTATTAGATATATAGATAAACACATAAATAGATAGATAGATAGACCAATAGATAGACAAATATATAGAACGATAAATATATAGAAAGATAGATTGATAGATAGATAGATAAAATAATTGATAGATAAATAGATATAAATATAGATAGACAAATAGATAGATAGATAGCTGGACATATAGATATAAAAATAGATAGACAAATTGATTGATATATAGATAAAAAGAAAGATAGCTAGATAGACAGACTAAGATAAAGATAGATATACAGATAGATTGATATATCGATAGATAAATTGATTGATTCATATATAGATAGATAGACACATAAATAGGTAGATTGATAGACAAATATATAGAAAGATAGATAAAGAAATAGATAGATATATAGATAGATAGATAAATAAAAGATAGATATGTAAACTGAAAGATAGATAAATAGATAGATAGATATGTAAAATGATAGGTAGAAAGTAGTTAGATAGATAGATCGGTAGATAGAAAGATAGATAAATAGAATGATACATAGATATAAAAATATATAGATAGATAGACAGAAAAATACATACATAGATTATTAGATAGATAGATAGACACATAAATAGATAGATAGATAGATATATAGAACGAAAGATAAAAATAGATAGGCATATAGATAGGCATATAGATAGACAAAAAGATAGATAGATAGATAGATAGATAGATAGAATGATAGATAGATAAATAGATAGATAGACATAAACATAGATAGATATATAGACATATAGATTAACAGATATATAGACAGATAATAGGTTGCTAGATAGAATGATAGATAAACAGATAGATTGATAGATATATTGATATATACAGAGATAGATAGATAGATAGATAAGCAGAAAGATAGACAAATAGGTAAAGATATAGACAAATAATAGATAGATAGATAGATAGATAGACTGTATGATATACTTATTGATAGATATATACATTTATAGACCAATAGATAAATAGATATATAGACAGATAGATAGCTAGATAAATAAAAATAAAGAAAGATAGATAAACATATTGATAGATAGATATATAGATAAAAAATAGACATATAGATAGACATATAGAAAGATAGATAGATAAACAAAAAGATATATAGATAGGTAGACTTGTAGAAAGATAGATAGATAAATAGATAGATAATAAAATAGATAAATCAATAGATAATAGAATGATAGATGATATGCAAATAAATAGATTTAAAAATAAATAAATAGTTTCTTAGATAAATTTATAGATAGATAGATAGATAATTAGACAAAGTAAATGATATATAGATAGATAGACAAATAGAAAGATATATATAATGACAAATAGATAGATAGATTCATAGATAAATTGTCAGACAGATTGACAGATATATTTATAAAAACATTTATTGAACAATTTTAGATAGATGGATAGATAGATAAATAGATATATAAATACATAAATTGATTAGTAGATTGATAGTTAGAAAAATATGTAAATAGATAGATAGACAAATAGATAGATAGATATACAAATGTATCAACAAATAGATCGATAAATGGATAGATTGATAAATACAAAAATAGATCGATAATATGATAAACAGATTAATAGACAAATTTATAGATAGATAAAAAGATAGAACAATATAAAGATTAATATATAGATTTATAGATTGATTTAAAGACTAATAGATAGACATATTGATATATAAATCATATAGACAGATAGATATGAAGAGACAGATATATAGATAGATAAATAAATAAATAAATAATATATATATATATATATATAGAAAAATAAATAGACAGATAGACATATAGATAGATATATAACAAATAGATAGACAGACATATAGATGGATGATAGATAGATAGATAGTGAAACAAATTGACACATAGATAGACAAATAGATAGATTGATAGACAGATATATAAACAAATAGATACACTAATAGATAGACAAATAGATACACAGACAGATAGAGATATAGTTAGATAGACAAATAGATAAACAAATAGAAAGAAA
>JAREIK010001754.1:327915-372370 GCA_029783825.1 Sapria himalayana
TCATTCTATCTATATATAAGTCTATAAATCTATCAGTATAACAATCTATCTGTCTATCTTTCTATCTAAGTATCTGTGTGTCTGTCTATAGATTTATCTTTCAATCTCTAAATTTGTCTTTTTGTATATCTCTTTATCTATTTATATGTCTATCTTTCTATCTATATTTTTGTGTTATTATCTATCTTTCTATCTGTTATCTATCTATCTTTATATCTATATATGTTCTTTCAATGTGTCATTTATCTATCTATCTATCATCAATTTATATGTATATTTATCTATTTATCAGTCTCATCTATTTATTTGCTTATCCGTCTATTTGTTATCACTATATATCTTTCTACTAATCGGTATATCTATTTATATATATATATGTCTATAAGCCCATATATCTCTATCTATCTATCTATTTGCCTATCTATCTATCTAATGATCTTTCTACCTATCTGTCTATCTATCTATCTATTTATCTATCTATCTATTTATCTATATGTATATTTATCTATCTATATATCTTTTTATCTATCTATTTATCTTTATGTTTATCTATCTATGTATATATCTATGTATCTATATATCCATCTATCTATCTATCTATCTATCTATCTATCTCCCTATCTATGTTTATATCTATCTATTAGTCTATCTATGTATCTATTTATCTAATTTTTTTTATATATCTGTCTTTCTATCTATTTATTTATCTATCTACATATTAGCCTATCTATATATCATCTTAATCTATTTTATTATCTATCTATTTCTCTATCTATCTTTCAAACATTCTATCTTTCAAACTATCTATCTATCTAACCATCAATCGATCTAACTATCTACCTATCTATCTATATGTCCATTTGTCTTTCTATCTATCTATACATATGTCTACCTATATAATGACTATCTATCTATCTTTCTATTTGTCTATCCATCTATCTTTTTGTCGATTTATCTTTCTATTTATCTTTTTGTCTATCTCTATGTCTCTATCTATCTATATATTTATCTATCTTACTATAGGTCAATCTATCTATTTTTCTATCTGTATATCTTTCAATTTGTTAATTTTAACTCTATTTCTATCATTTGACCATCTTCTATATGTCTATCTATCTATCTATCTATATATAAGTCTATTTGTCAATCTGTCTTTTTGGCTATCTATATATTTGTTTATCTATCTATCTATTTTTCTATGTATATATCTATTAATCTATAAATCTATCTATATGTCTATCTATTATCTATTATCCATCTATTTATCTGTTTATTTATTTATCTTTCATTATGGCTATCTATCTATTTACCTATCTACTTATCTACTTATACGTCTACCTATCTTCTATTATGTATATATCTATCTATTTATATATCTATCTAATTATCTATCTATCTCTTTCTATCTAATTAACTATCTATATATCTATCTATCTGTAAATCTGTCTATTTATTTTTTGATATGTGTATCTATCTATCTATATCTCTATATGTCTATCAATCTATTTTTCTATCTATCTATCTTTCTATCTATATATTAGACAGACAAAAAATAGACAGATAGACAACATATAGATAGATGGATAGAAAGATATATAGACATAGATATATAGATAGATTAACAAACCTATAGTTAGATAAACAGCATAGACAAAAAGATTGACAAACAGATGAAAGACATATATATAGAAATAGATAGATAGACAAACAAATAGATAGATTAGATAGACTAATAGACAGATAGAAAGATAGTCAGATATTCATATAGATAGACATAGATAGGACAGATAGATAGATAGACAGATAGATAGATATAGACATGGATAGATAGATAGGACAGGTAGAAAGATATAGACACGGATAGATATACAAAAGATAGACAGATAGATAAACACATCATCAGATAGATATAAAGACAAATAGACAAACAAATAGAGAGGACAAATAGATAAATGGATATATATATATATATATATGGATAGAGAAATTGATTGATAGATGGATAGATAGACGATAGCTATATGGATAAAGGTGGATAAATCAGTGGATAAATAGAAGGAAAAATAGATGGATAGATAGATGGTTAGAAAGATGGATAAAGATAGATAGATATGATATATAGATAGACCGATAGATTAGATCAGTGGTAGATAGATAGATCGATATATTGAAAATAAATAGACAAATAGATTGATAGATTGATATATAAACTAGGAAGACAAATAGATAAACATATAGATTGATAGACTGTTATATATACAAATAGATAGAGAGATAATAGAGAGATTGAGAGATAGATAGATAGCATATAGATAGAGAGATAAACAGATAGACAGATAGATAGATAGATAGTTAGTTAGAGAGATAGATAGATAGTTAGAGAGATAGATAAATAGATAAATAGATATATAGATAAATAGATGGATAAAATGATATATAAATTGAAAGAAGATAGATAGATATATAGCTAGAAATAAAGATTTTATTTAAAGAGGCACAAAGATAGACATATAGTTAGACAAATAGATAGATAGATAGATAGATAATATTATAGATCGATAGATTGATAGATAGATAAATAGATAAATAGATAGATAGACACATAGACAGACACATAGACAAACACATAGAAAAACATATAGACCAAAAGATAGGCAGATATCCCGATTGAAAGATTCATAGATTGACAGATAAATATATAGCTAGACAGGTAGATTGACAAAAATATACACATACTGACATACAGATAAATGGATTGATAGACACATAGATAGATAGATAGATAGATAGACAAAAACAGATAAACATATAGATAAATATATAGATTAATAGGCAGATAGATAAATTCATAGAGAGACAAATAAATAGATAGATATACAAATAGATAGGCAGACATACAGATAGATAGATAAATAGACAGATAGACATAATGATATATAGATAGATAGATATATAGACAAATAGACAGACATACAGATTGATCGATAGATTGATATATAGATAGACAACCCGATAGTTAGACAAATAGACAGATAAATAGACAAACAATAGATAGATAGATAGACAACTAGACAATCCAATAGATGGATAGATAGATACACCAATAGATAGATATATAGATACTTTGATAGATAGGTATACCAATAGATAGACATATGCACAAAGAAATAGATAGATAGACAGATAGACATATATAAAGATATATAGACAAATATATAGAAAGACAGACAGACAGATAGATATATATAGACAAACAGATAGATAGAATGATTAATATATAAATAGATATACACACTGATAGATAGTTAGATAGACGGACAGATAGATATCCAAATAGAAAAGATAGGGAGATAGACTAATAGATAGACCTATATAGATAGTCATATAGACAGATAGATAGAGAGACATATAGAATGACATATAGAATGATAAGTAAATAAATAGATAGACATACAAATATATAGATAGATAGAAACATAGTTAAAAAGACAAAGATAGACAGATAGATATATGGAAAGATAAATGAATATATAGAAGGATAAAATGATGGAAAGATATATGAAAAGATAGTTGGATAGATAGATGGACAGATAGAAAGAAAGAAAGATGGATAAATTTTTGGATAGATAGACTAATAGATAGATGGATAGATAGATAGAAGGATAGATAGAAGGATAGATAGAAGGATAGATAGAAGGATAGATAAATGGATAGATATAAGGATAGAAAAATGGATATATAAATGTATAGAAAAATGGATAGAGAGATGGATATATTAACGGATAAATAGACATATTAATAAATAGATAGATAGACTAATAGATAGATTGATAGATAGAAAAATCGATAGAAATATAGATGGATATAAAGACGAAAAGATTTGTGAATAGTTAAATGGATAAATAAATGGATAGAAAGACTTATAGATAGATAGTTAAATAAAAATATAGAGAGATAGAAAGATGGAGAGTTAGAAAGAAAGAAAGATAGATATATAGATATGTAGATATAAATAAAGAAAGATAGATAAATAGATATACAGAAAGATAGATATATAGATAGATAGATATATAGACAAATAGATAAATAGATTGATTAATTGATATAGATAGATAGATTGAAATATTGATAGATTGATTGATTGAGAAAATGATAGATATATAGATAGACAGATATCAAGATAGAGATATAGATTGAATGATAAATAGATAGATAGATATATATATATATATACACACAAATAATTAGATTAATAATTTAATAAATAGATACATAGAAAAAATATATATATATATATATATATAATATATATATATATATATATATATATATATATATATTGACAAATAGATAGATAGATAGATAGATAAGTAGATAGAAAGATAGACAAACATATATATAGATAGATAGATAGACAAATAGATTGACAGACAAACAAATACATAGATAGATAGATCGACAGATAGTGAGACAAATAGATCGAAAGAAAGAAAGAAAGAAAGAAAGATAGACAGATAGAGAGACAGATAGATAGACAGACAAACAGATAGATATATAGACAGTTTTTAAAAAGATAGCTAGACATATAGATAGATGAATAGATAGACATATTGATAGATAGATCTATAGATAGATAGATAGATAGTTAGATAGGTATATAAATAGATATATAACAGATAGATAGACAAAAAGATAGATTGATAGATAAATAAATAATTATATAGATAGACTGATAGATAGACGAATAGATAGATGGATAGAAAGATGGATAAATAGATAGATAGGCAGATAGAAAGATGGATAAATAGATATATAGATAGATAGATAGATGGAAATATAAATGGATAGATAGATGGATAAATTAATGGATAGATACACAAATAGATAAATTAATAGATAGATGGATAGATAAATGGAAAAATTGATGAATAGATTGTCATATAGATAAAAGTATAGATAGATGTATATATAGATGGATAGATAGAGGGATGGATAGACATATAGATAGACAAATAGATAGATGGATAGATAGACAGATAGATTGAACGATAGATAGATGAATTGAGAGATGGAAAGATAGATGGATAAATATATTCATAATTAGACAGATATATTGGAGACATAGATGGATAGATAGATGGATAGAAGATGGATAATTATATGGATAGATAGATAGATAGACGGATAGATAGATAGATAGATAGATACAAAGACATATGGATAGGTAGATAAATAGTTAGATAAATAGATAGACTGATAGATATATAGATAGATTGACAGATAAATAGACTAACAGACAGAAAGATAGATAGATAAATTTATAGATAACAAAATTTTTTGACAGAGATATATACAAAAAAATAGATAGCTAGAAAGATAGAGCAATAGATTGACAACCATATAGATTGACTTATAGATTGACTTATAGATTGACATATAGATTGATAGAATAATAGATAGCTAGACAAATAGATATACACCCATATAGATAGAAATATCGATGGATTGATAGATAGATAGATAGACAAATAAATAGATAGATATATATATATATATAAAATAAAAAAATAGATAGATAGATATATAGATAAAAAGATAGTTAGATAGATAGATAGACAAATAAATAAATAGATTTATGCACATATCGATTCATAGATAGAAAGAAAAATTGACAAATTGATAGATAGATAGATAGACACCTAGATAGATAGAATGATAGACATATAGATAGACTTATAGATAGAGAGATAGATAGATTGACAGATATGTAGATACTTAGATTGATAAAAAGATAAAAGATAGATTGATGGATGGATAGTTATATGGATAAATAGATGGATAGTAGAAAAATAGATAGATACACATATAGATAGACAGAGAGATAGACAATCGCATATATAGATAGATAGATAGGCAGATAAATAGAAAAATAGATTGAAAGATATATAGTTAAATTTATAGACATATTGATAATTAGACTGAAAGATAGATTGTTAGTTAGAATGATAGATAGATTGATAGACAGATTAATAGATAAATAGATTGAAAGGTAGATAGATAGATAAATAGATAGAAAGATAAATAGATAGCTTGACAGAAATATAGACAAATTGATAGACAAACAGATAGATCAATAGAAAGAAAGATGGCTAGATCAATAGAGAGAAAGATAGACAAATAGATAGATATATAGTTAGATTTATATATAGATAGATATAAAAATAAATAGATAGTTTTATATACATAATGATAGACATTTAGATATATAAATAGATAAATATATAGATAGAAACAAAGATAGATAGATAGATAGATAGATACATAAATAAATAGAGATATATAGATAGATAGATATATATATATATATATATATCGGCAAATAGTTAGATAGACAAATAGATACATAAATGGATATATAGATAGATATATAGATAGATAGTTAGTTAGTTAGAATGAAAGATATACTTATAGTTTGACAGATAGATAGATTGATAGTTAGATAGACTGATAAATAAACAAATAGAATATGGATAAATAGATTGAAAGATTGATGAATAGTTAGACATATAGATAGACAGATATTTAGATGGATAGATATATATTCAGATAGAAAGATTGATAATTAAATTGATAGACAAATTTATTAACAAATTGATACACAGATTAATAGACATATTTATACGTAAATTTATATACAGATAGATTGATTGATTGATAGTTTGATTAATAGACATATCGATATACTAATTTATAGATAGATTGATAAACAGATTAATGACATATTTATATATAGATAGATTGATTGAATCATAGATAAATTTATAGACATATACATAGATAGATAGATACATAGATAAATAGAAAGAAAGATACACAGATAGGTAAACAGATAGATAGACGAATAGATAGATAGATGGACAAATAGATATATAGATAGATTTTTAGTTAGTTAGAAAGATAGAAAGATATAGACATATATTATAGATTGAAAGAAAGAAAGATATATAGATATATAAATAGTTAGATAGATAGATTTATAGACACATAGATAGACAAATTGATGGATAGATAGATAGATAGATAAATGTTGGATAGATAGATAGATAGACAGATAGATAAATAAATAGACATATAAACAGTCAGTTAGATAGAAATATAGATAGATAGAATACTAGATAGCTTGATATACAAATTTATATACAGATTTATAATTAGATTGATAGATATATTAAAAGATAGATTGATAGAAAGATTTATAGACAGATTAATAGATAGATAGAAAAATTGGTAAACATATAAATAGGTAGATAGATAGATAGATAAATATATAAACATATAGATTGATAAATAGAAATATATATATATATATATATATATATATATATATATATACAAAGATAGTTAAACAAAAAGATAGACAAATAAAAAAAATATGTATAAACAAATTGATAGGCAGATTGTTATACAGATAGATAACCATATAGATATATAGAAAGATAGATAGATACAGATATAATTAGACAGACGATTAAATAGACAAATAGATAGATGGATAGATAGATGTGTAGATAGAGAGAAAGTTAGACATATAGATAGATAGATTTATTGATTAATAGATAGATAGATAGAGAGATAAATATATAGATAGATATAGAATCAGATTGATAGACAGATTGATAATTAGATTGATAGATGGATTGATTGATATATTAATAGAAAGATTTATTGACAGATAGATAGATAGATTTGTACTAAGATTTATACGTAAATTGATAGATAGATTATTAGATAGATTGATAGACACAATTATAGAAAGATTGATAGATAGATTTATAGACAAATTTATAGTTAAATTGATAGATTGATTGATAGAAAAAATGATAGATATATAGATACTCACATAGAAAATAAATAAATATAAAGGATGAGAGTCAAGTAGGTAGACAAACAGATAGATATGTAGGTAGATAGACAAAAAGATAAATTGATAGATAGATATAAAAATTTTTAGATAGATAGATAGATATACAAATATATAGATTGAAAGATAGATAGATAGAATGATAAATAAATATATAGATAGCTAGATAGATAAATATATAGATATGTATTTAGTTATATAGACACATAGATAGACAAATAGATTGTTTGATTGATTGATTGATAGTTAGATATATACATAGAAAGATATACAGGTAGATAGACATCTAGATAGATAAATAGATAGATTGATAGAAAGATAGATTGACAGATATATAGATAGATACATAGACAAATAGATAGACAGAAAGACAAAATAGATAGACAGAAAGACAAAATAGATAGATAGAAAGACAAAATAGATAGACAGAAAGACAAAATAGATAGAGAGAAAGATAGATAAATATACATATAGACGGATAGATTGACAAACAGATATACATACAAATAAATATTCAAATATACTAGTACATAGATTTATAGACATATAGATAAATAGACAAATAGATAGTCAATTAGACAATAGATAGATATATATATATATATATACATATAAACAGATAGATAAATAGATAGATAGATAGTTGGATAGATAGATAGACAGATAGACAGATAGATAGATAGACAGATAGATATATAGATAGATATATGGATAGACAGATAGACAAACAGACAGACTGATAGATAGACAAATAGATAAATAGTCAGATAGATAGAAAAAATAGAAAGATAGACATATAAATAGATAAATAGACAGATAGATAGATGGACAGATAGATATATAGATATGATTGATTGATTGATTGATTGATAAATAGAGTGATAGATAGATAGATATACATATGGTGAGATAGACAGATACACATAAAAATGGTTAAATAGATAAAAATACAAATTGATAGAAAGATAGGTATGTCTTTCTTTAATCAAATACAGATCTACGACAAGAATGATATAATATATTCATTCCGGTAAGCACCATGTAATATCTTCTCATCAAATTTTGAATTTGTCACGTCTCCACTTTATTACATTGTTAGCGGAAAGTTGATCCCAAGCAATCATATTTTTGAATACCTATGATAAGCAATTTACCTCGTATGAACCATTGAGGTATAGGGATATTAGTAAGTAGAATAGAGAGATATAATCAAGCAATTCTTGAAAAGTTTGAGAGTTTCATTCGAACTTTTATTCATGAGTTATAATTTTTTGGTAAAGAAAGTAAGTTGAGTGGAAGACGTGCATGTTCCACGACACTTGGCAGAAGCCATGTGGCCTTGGAATTTCATGGTGGAGGCATGGCACTTTTGAGAAGATGAGCAGGTTGTTGACAGGCGGGTACTTTATGTTAAATTGGTTTTGATCAAGAGTATGCTCATCAAGTTAAACTTTTGATCATAATCAAATTATATAGGATCAACCAAATTTTTTATTCATTATCAAGTTCTTTACATGTGCTCAACTACTTCAAATCAACTTAACCTTTCTACCCTTTTTTAAAGTATGTAATTCACGTAAAGATATCTCTATAGTTTTTCATATATTGTATTTTTAAATCATACAATATACAAGTAATCAAAATTATATTTGTGTTGAGTTGCATAAACTATAATTATTACTCAGTGATAATCTATATATCACATCCAAATCCAATCAATTATATATTGTCATCTAATCTATTAGCAAGATTTACTTAAATGATCTCATGATTATTATTTAGTTCTTGTGAGTCAGTTACACATTGTTGGTCAATTCCGCTCCTATGATTGTGATTCAGAAGCAGATGGTTTGTTTGTTGACAACAAGTCTCAAATTATTGCTTTAAGAATCTGTTATATTAATAAAATTTTATAAAACTATAGTAAATTTTATATGTAGTTTGGAATCCAAAATATTAAATTTATTTTATGTATATCTAGAAAAGTATTTTTTTCTATTTTTTCACAGGAACTCAGGGAGGAACATGTGAGAGCTACTTCTCAACAAGTTAAGGGTTCTATGGATCTTCAACCAATTGATTATGATCCGATCTATTTGGAGATGATAGGAGGTCATAAGAAGCAGCAAGTGTATGGCATCGGCTCAATGCGAGTGATATTTTATTGTAGTAGTCATGCTTCTAATTCATCTGTCATAGTAATGGTGGGTGAGTTGGTCGAACAACAAGTAATAGAAACAAATGAACAATTTGAAGTTATGGAGACCAAAATTAAAGAGAATGATGAGTAGATTTTTCATTTGAAGGAAGAAATATAGGAAATAAAATAAGAGAAGGATGAACATATTACTCATTTGAAGGAATAAATGCAAAAAATGAAAGAAATGAATGAAGAGATGAAAGAAATAAATGATGAGATAATAGAAATTATGATTGTAATGCAACAACAGATTTCCTATATGAAGTCACAGTTAGCAGCCTTGACGCGACACATAGAATTCTGAGAACCAGCTATGAAACCACATAGGAGAGGCTATCAAAAATGTACCAACTAATTATGAGGATGAATCTGTATCAGAATTATTTATGAGCTATTTTTAATTTTGTCAATGTGTAGCTAAACATGAAGAGACTTTTTTGGTGGTATCATTTTTTCTTTATTCTGGTTTTGTTTTTTGCTTTGCCAAATAAGCTAACTATGAATCTTTGCAGGACATCTGATGCGAGATGCCCGAATAAATTCTGATTCAAAGTCGTCAGACATTATCATGATCCTTCCTATGGACGAGTTTCATCTTTATCGATCTCTATTGTATAAAAAGAAGGCCGAGCTATTACTATCTTCATTATTTCTGAAATAATTAATTTTTTTACTCTAAACATCATTGCTTGCCATCGTTTTGATATTTGTTGAAGTTGTATGACTATCAACATAGATTTATGTTTGTTCATATGTATAATGCTATTTTTATATATTTGTGAATATGTGTGTGTCTACCAGAATATTGTGGGTAGAGATTTATCCTATTATAGGTATGTAAAAGGCTCGGCTGGTCCTCTTGATGATGGGAACAACATGCTAGCTTCTGAAGTTGTGAGATGAACGAAAAAATTCTGTTCTAATGTAGACCCAGGCTAGTTCTTGACACTCTTATTTCATGCAGATCTGTGTTGTCGCTGTTCAAATATGCGACTACTTATTATTGTTGATCGATGAAATTAAATTGTTGAAATGTTAATAACCATTATGATTGCTAATGAAATTCAATTAAATGTGTTCATTTTGTGTGTTCTGCTTCTCTTGCATGTACATAGTTTCATGGATGACGACGGGCTTAACATGAGGAACTGTCAACTGTGGCTATTACAAGCCATTTTTATAGGGGCATCTTGATCTGAAACTGATACCTAGCATGAGTGACCATGACATGAAGCCTTTCTTACTAGGATGTGATCTTAACAACTTTATGGTCAATGCCAATAATTCATTCAATCCTCACTAATGTGTTGTGTCCAACACTTCTCTTGCAATGCAATACATATGAGATGGTTGGATAAACTAGAGATATAAGTATTGACGTTTATGCCAATAATATGAATTATAAATGGGATAATACTAATTTGTTCCAGTTTCATTTCATCTGAGGCAATGTGATTATATTTATGTGTGTATATATGTATGTATATACTATAGTATATATGTACATATATTCTTAGTATCATATATATTGCAGTACATATGTACATATATACTTAGTATCATATATACTATAGTATATATGTACATATGTACATAGTATAATATATATTGAGTATATATGTAGATATACTAAGTATATTTGCACATAAAATAGTGCAGTATATATTACATATAGACTACATTATTATATTTACATATATACTATAATATATAAGTATGTATATATGGTAGTATTATATGTACATATATACGTAGTATATATGTACATACTAAATTTGATGCCATGATCACTAAAAAATTAGACTAGTTTTTGAATTCTGTTTGAATTTGATACTTGCATGATGATGCCACAAGAGAAAACTGGCAAAGCAGATTAAAAAGGTAATGATGAAGGGATTGATTGAGCCAGAAAAAGTTGATCTCTTCTCTTTGATTATTGAAAGCGGAGTTGTTTCCTATTGCTTGTACAAGGATTCTAAAAGAATTTTAGGAAGTACTTATGGCATGTGTATTTTGCAGGTTCTACTTTTCTTTTCTTTCTGGATACTATGTTTATGATTCTCATCATTGCTAATAACTCCTTTTTTTCCCTTGCAATTGTGTATGATTTTGAAGACTTAACTCCAAATATTCTTGCAAGAATGATTGAAACTCTGGAAGGTAGTGGTCTAGTTGTTTTACTTCTTTGAACCCTATCATCACTTGTGAGGTTGTGTACCTTGGTCATGGTGAGTTACATTTCATTGCTCATTATTTGCATACACAAAAACATGATATGCATTCTTTGAACATTGAATTAGAATGTCTCTGTTGTTCCTGACATGTTAGGATGTTAATAAGAGATTTAGAATAGAGTCGCATTTTGAAATAGTTTCTCGATTCAATGAGAGGTTTCTCTTATATGTGCATATAAGAGAAATGCTAGTATATCTCTTATATGTACATACTGAGTATATATATTCGTATATACTATTGAATATACGTACATATATACTATAGTATATACGTACATATATACTATAGTATATACGTACATATATACTATAATATTTATGTACTTATATACTATAGTATATACGAACATATGTTTTATGGTATATATGTAGATATATACTGTAGTATATACGTACGTATATACTTTAGAATATATGTACATTTATACTCAGTATATCTACATGTATACTATAGTAATATGTATATATGCTACAGTAATATATGTAACTAGTGAAATGCTAGTATATATGTACATATACACTATAGTATATATGTACATATATACTGCAGTATTATGTATTTATCAAAACAGAACTTTTTTTTTTTAATTTTGATTTGATTGATTGGTTTAATTTTCAAACAGAAATGGTACCACAATGTTCCCCATATAAAGCTTGTAGAAGTGAAGAGATTTTTTACTAGACATGATGCCTTAAGACTAGGACACATTTGTCGTGGTAGAAAGATGGTGATCAAAGGAGCTGAGGGAGAGAAAGCAATGACAATTTCACAAATAGATTATACTTTATGTACTGTCAATAAATACTCTAATGAAAAATATGTAGTAAAATTTTGTTATGTTTTTGATTTAACTATGTAAAACAAGGGTTGCATAGATTGCTGTTATTCAAAATTATTATGCAAAACATATTTTCATCATCTTGTGTTGCACATGAGCATGGTGTAGTACTCCATTTTGTTACTGCTACTAATGATGAATCTCTATTTCATCTGCCAGTTCTTTTGTTAGCATGACAGCTTGGTCATGGTGGGGCAGAGCAACACCCTTATAGGCCTTGGGAACTGGAGAGAGTTCTTGTTGTAGGGAGGCAAGATGCAAACTTTGATACGCCAAGCCTAGCTCGTGGCTTGTCTTCCAGGTTTTCCTCTAATAGTTTTCAACGATATTTATCTAAATTTAAATAATCTTCTCATTACTTATTTATGTTGGTTGTGATGTTTTGTGTCATCTTTGTGAAGTAAAAATAAGATAATACTAATTTGTTGTAGTATTGTGTCATTTGAGACTATGTGATTATATATATGTACATATAATACTATAGTATATAAGTACATATTTACTACAGTATATATGTCCGTATATACTGAATAAATATATATGTATATACTAAGTATATATGTAGGTATATACTGAGTATATATGTATGTATATACTGAGTATATTTGTACATATATACTGAGTGTATATGTACAATTAATATTGCAATATATATGTACATATATACTCAGTATACTTCATATATACTATAGTATATGTACAAATATACTCAATATATAAGCACGGCTAATTTTGCAGTATTATATGTACATATATACTAAGTATCTATGTACTTCGTATATATGTACATAAAATACTGAGTATATAAGTACTGAGTATATATGAAAATATATACTGAGTATATATGTACATATATACTCATTTTAAATGTACTTATAATATTGTAGTATATATGTACATATACTACAGTCATATATCTAACTTGTGAAATGCTAGTATATATGTATATATACACTATAGTATATATGTGCATATATACTACAATATATATATTTATCTAAACCAAACTTTTTTTATTTATTTATTTTGATTTGATTGATTGGTTTAAATTTCATACAGATAAGGTACCGTAATGTTCGCCATATGAAGTTTGTAGAAGTGTAGGGAATTTTCACTAGACATGATATGTAGTGACTGATACAACTTTGTCACAGCAGAAAGATGGTGACCAAAGGAGCTAGGAGAAAGAAAGCAATGTCAATTTTACAAAGAGATTATATATTATACATTATCATTAGATACATTATTGAATAAGAAATTATAAAATTTTGTTATGTTTTTGTTTTATCAATGTAAAATATTGTATAAGAATAATTTATAAACTGATTTTAATTTATGTTAATTATAAATTAGCATTTATAGTTTTTGTTTTTATTCAAATTAATATAAAAACATAAAATAATTAAATTAAATTTTTTGGAATAAAAATAAAATAGTGAAAATAGTTTTGGAATGAAAATTGCTAGATTTTTTTTTTACTAATTTAGCCACAGAATTTTTCCTTGCTAGTTTAGATAGGGATTTACCCTTGCTAATTTAGCTGGGGAATTTTTTGAAGCTTCAAATTAAGGTTAAAATTAGCTAGGGAAATTATTAATCTAGCTAGGTAACTTTTCATTGCTAAAATATTTTAGCAAGGGATTGTTTCCTTTTTTAATTTTTAGCTAGGGATTGTTTCCTTCGTTAATTTTTAATGATGAGCACATTAGCTTTGGAAAAGTTTCAACGTTAATTTATCATTATATCCACTTTAGTGATGGAAAAATCTCATTTAGCTAGAGACTTTTTCCTAGCTATTTGGGATTTTTCTTGTGGTGCTATCTATTTATCTATATGTCTATCAATTTATCTATCTAAGTATCTATCTATCTGTCTATATATTTATGTGTCTATAAAATTTATCTATTTATGTATCCACAAGTCTATCTATCTGTCTATCTAATTATTTATCTATATGTCTATCAATCTGTTGAGCAATTATGCTTCCATGATTATGATTTAGAACAAGAGAACAATAGAGAAACAACAACAAAAGATATAAATACAATCCAAAACCAGAATCTAACCATGGCAGAATCAAAAAATTAAACAAAACCACAAGAGAAACGCACGAAATAACGTGGTTCACTAGTAGTTCAACATGACTAGCTACATCCACTAGAAAATGGGACCTCCATTATTATGGTATTACTGCTTTCTCAGCCTCTTAATATTTTGTTTCATACACTTACATGAAAATATTAAAACCTAAATATTTTGGTAATACAAAACAGATAATCAAAAAAAGCATATACATCACCATCTGTCTATTTATCTGTCTATCAAACTAAGTATCGACATACCTATCTATCTCCCTATCTATTTATCTATTTAGTTATCTATCTATCTGACTATCTATTAATTTTTTTCTATCAATCAATCTATCTATTTGTTGATCTAAGTGTTTATCTATTTGTCTATCTATCTATCTATCTATTTGTCTGTCTATATATCTATGTATATAACTATCTATCAATCTATATGTCTAATTGTCTAACAATATATCTATAAATATGTATATCAATATGTATATCAAAGCATCTATCAATTGGTCTATCAATCTGTCTATCAAATTGTCTATTTATTTGTGTATATATCTATCTATTTGTCTATCTATCTGTCTGTCTATCTATCTCTCTATCCTACTATCTATCGATCTATCTATCAATGTGTTTACCAATCTATTTATCTATCTATTTATCTATATATCTATCTATCTATTTATTTTTTTATCAATCAATCAATCAATCTATCTATCTATCTATATATTTGTATATTTTTCTATCTATCTATCTGTCTGTTTGTCTGTCAATCTATTTGTCTATCTATTAGTATATCTATGTGTCTATCAATTTTTCAATTTATATGACTATCTATTTTTAGATTTATCTATCTATCTATCCATCTTTCTATCCATCTATATATCTATCTATCAATCAATCTGTCTATCTATTTGTTTATTTAACTATCAAGCTATCTATATATCTATATTTATGTATATCTATCTATCTATATGTCTATCTATATATGTATCTATCAGTCTATCTATCTATCTATTTATCTATGTATCAATCTATATTTCTATTTTTTATCTATCTACTTGTCTATATGTCTATGTATATATCTATCAATATATCTGTCTATATATCTGTCTATCAATTTGCATATCCGAAATGTATATATATATATGTCTATATAGTTGGCTATTTATTAGTCTATCTATTTATGTATATATATTTTATATATCTATCTATAAATCTATCTATCTATTTATCTATAAATCTATCTATAAATCTGACTATCAATCTGTCTATCAAATTGTCTATCTATTTATCTATCTTTCTTTCTATCAATCGATCTATTTATCAAAATATCTAAATATGTGTTCTACAATCTTTATATCTATCTATCTCTTTGTTTGTTTATATATCTGTCAATATATCTTTTTATCTATATACCTAATAATCTGTCTATCTATTTGTCTATATACCTATCTCTCGATCTATAAATCTATAAATCTATATAACTATATAGCTGTCTATATATATATATATATATATCTATTTGTCTTTCTATCAATATATCTATCTATGTATATATCTATCTATCTATCTGTCTATCTATCTTTCTATAAATCTATCTATAAATTTGTCTATCTATCTATCTATAAATAAATATATATATATATATCTGTCTGTCTATCTATTTATTTATTCATCTATCAATATATCTATTTATCAATGTATATGTCTATCTATCTATATATCTATCTATCTTTCTATCTAACTATCTATCTATATATATTATATGACTATCTTTATATCTATCTATATATCTAACTATCTGTCTATTTACATTTCTATTTATCTGTCTATCTATCTGTCTCTCTATCTATCAATATATGTGTCTATCTATATGTTAATCTATTTGTCTATCTATCTGTTTATCTATCCATCAATCTACCTATTAATATGTCAATCAAAATGACTATCACTCAATATATCAATTTTTTATCAATGTTTCAATCAATCTATCTGTCAATCTATTTATAAATATGCCTATCAATCTTTAAATCAATTTTCCTAACTATCTATATATTTATTTATATATCTATCTAACTTTCTGTCTATCTATTTGTCTATCAATCAATCAATCTATCTGTCTATCTATCTATCTAACTATCAATCTTTCAATCTATTTTTCAATTTATCTATCAATCTGTCTATCAAATTGTTTATATACATGAATATCTATCTGTTGGTTGGTCTGCCAGTCTCTCTATCAATCTGTCCTACTATATTTTTTACTATCTATTTATCTATTTGTTTGTTTGTTTATCTATCTGTCGATTTATCTATCTATCTATTTATTAAATAATGTCAATTAATCTATCTATATATCTATCTGTCTATCTATATATCTATATACATACATATATATATATATATATATATATATATATATATTTCTGTCTATCTATCTTTATATTTATCTATCTTTATGTCAATATATCTATCGATGTATATATCTATCTCTCTCACTATAAGTCTATATTTAAATTTATTAATTTATTTGTCTTACTATATGTCTATCAATCTATCTATTTATCTGTCTATCAATCAATCAATCTATCTATATATTTATCTATCTTTAAATCTTTTTGTCTATCTTTATGTCTATTTATTTATCTATCTATCTATTTATGTATCTATCTGTGTATCTATCTATCTTTTTATCTGTCTGTCTATATATTTTTCTATCTATCTATCTAATAATCTAAAAATGTGCATATCTATCTATTTATTTGTTTGGCTATCTATCTCTCTATCTATTTTATATCTATCTTTCTAATTATATGTTTGTAAATCTGTCTATCTATCTGTCAATCTAACTATTAATTTTTCTATTACTTTATTTATAAACCTTCCAATCAATATGTCAATCTATCTATCTTTCAATCTATCTATTAATATGTCTATCAATTAATCAATCTTTCTGTTTGTCTATTTATTTTCTATATTTATATCTCATTATATATATAGCTGTCAATCAATCTGTCTATCTATCTATCTTTATTTCTATATATTTAGCTATTTGTCTATCTATCTATTTATATATTTGTTAATATATCTACATATATATATATATATCTATCTATCTGTCTGTCTGTATATTTATATATCTAATTTTTTATCTATCTATCTATCTATCTGTATGTCTGTCTGACTATCTATCTATCCATCTATATGTCTATCTATCTATCTGTCTGTCTATCTATCTATCTGTCTGTCTATCTATCTATCTATCTTTCTTTATTTCTATTTGTCTATGAATCTTTCTATTAGTCTACTTATATGTTTATCTAAAGGATCTTTATATCTATCTATCTATCTATCAATTGATATATCTATCTATATGTCTATCTATTTATCTATCTAAGTGTATATCTATATATCAGTTCGTCTCTCAATCTAACTCTATGTTTGTCTATATGTCCATGTCTATCTGTATGTCTGTCTATATATATGTATGTCTATCAATCTGTAAATCTATCTGTCTGTCTATCTATTTATCTATCTATATGACTATCTATCTATCTTTCTATCTATATATCTATACTATCTATTTATATACCTTTGCGTGTTTCTCTCTGTCTATCTATTTGTCTATCAATCTGTCTATTTATCTGTCTATCTATCTGTCCATCTATCTATTTATCTATCTATCTATCTGTATATCTATCTATTTATCTCTCTATATATCTATAGATATATTTAACATCTATCTATATATATTACTATCTATCTATCTATATCTCTATTTATTTTTAAATTTAT
This sequence comes from Sapria himalayana, assembly GCA_029783825.1. NCBI lineage: Eukaryota > Viridiplantae > Streptophyta > Magnoliopsida > Malpighiales > Rafflesiaceae > Sapria > Sapria himalayana. The sequence goes on from JAREIK010001754.1 coordinate 346,986, forward strand.
GTGTCTATATATATGTCTATCAATTTGACTATCAATCTATCTATCTCTCTATCAATCTGTCTATCAATCTATCTATTAAATTGTATATCTATATATCTATCTATTAGTTATCTATCTATCTATTAATCTTCAATCAATCAATCTACTAGTCTATATGTCTTTCTGTTTGTCTTTCTATCTAGCTATCTATCTGTCTATAAATATGGCTATTTATCTTTCTATATGTTTACTTGTCTATTTGTTTTATTATCGATCTATCTATATTTCAATCTACTATCTATCTATCTATCTATATATCTTTATATCTTTCTTTCTATCTATCTCTCTATCTCTATATATTTATATCTCTCTATCTTTCTAACTCTCTATATCTCTATCTCTCTATATCTCTATCTCTCTATCTCCATATCTCTCTACCTTTCTATCTCTCCATCTCATTAGCTCTCTACATATCTATTTATCTACCTCTTTATCTCTTTATCTTTCTATCTCCCACTCTTTTTACCTGTTTATATCTCTTCCTACCTAACTACCAACATAAATACCTACCTACCATGCTAGCTACCAAAGTAACTAGCTATATGTCTGTGTCTAATTATCTATCTTTTTATATGTCTACGAGTCTACTTGTCTATTTGTCTATTTGTATATCCAAATATCTCTTTATATCTCTATTAATCTACATGTCTATCTGTCTATTAGTCTATCTGACTTTCTGTCTATAATTATGTTTATCCATCTATCACACTTTCTCTCTATCTTGCTATCTATCTATTTGTCCATCTATCTATTTTTCTATCTATCAATCTATTTGTCTATCTATCTATATGTCTATCAATCAATATATCGATCTATTTGTAATCTATCGAGCTATATTTTTGTATAATTATCAATATATCTATCTATTTTACTATTTGTATATTTATCTATTTATATTTCTGTCTATATATTTATCTTACTAACTCACTATCTATCTATCTATCTACCTATTTATATGTCTAAATAACTATCTATTTATCTATCTAATTATCTATCTATTTATTTGCCCTCTATTTGTCTTTCTATATATATATATATATATATCTCTCTCTCTCTATTTATCTATCTATCTATCAATCACTCTAAAATTTTTCTATCTACAAATTTATCTATATGTCGATCTTTATTTTGTATATATCTATCTATTTAACTATCTTTCTATATGTTTATCTATTTGTCTATCAATTAATATATTTGTGTATCAATCTGTCTATTAAATTGTCTATCAATCTGTCTATCAATTTGTTTATAAATTTATCTATCTATATAACTATCAATCTATCTATATATCTATTGGTCTATCAATCTGTCTATCTTTCAATCTATCTATCTATTTATCTACCTATCTATTTGTCTATCAATCTATCAATCAATATATCTATCAATCAATATATCAAATTGTTTAGCTATCTATTTGTCTATCTATATGTCTGTCTGACTATTTGTCTATCTAACTATCTATCTATCCATCTGTCTATCTATTTGTTTTTCTTTGTCTATCAATCTGTAAATGTGTCAGTGTGTTAGTTTATCAAATAAAATGTCTATCTATATGTATGTCTATTTATCTATCTATCCATCTATCTATCTGTGTGTCTATCTGACTAGCTCTCTATCTATTTATATGTCGATATGGCTATATGTTTATCTATCTATCTATGTATCTATAAATCAATCTATCTATCAACTTATTTATCAATCTATCTATAATTGTGTTTAGTTGTCTAATATCTATAGGTATATATATATATATATATGTGTGTGTGTGTGTCTATCTATCTATCTATCTATCTAATTAACTATTTATTTGTCTGTATATTAGCCTATCTATTTATATATCTATCTATCAATCTATCTCTCTATCTATCTATATATAGATATATCTATCTAATTATTTATCTATGTATCTATCTATAAATTTTCAATATATCTATCTATCACTATATCAATCTATCTATCTATCTATCTATAAAACTATCTATCTATTTGAATATATATCTTTCTATCTATTTGTCTATCTATCTATGTGTGTGTGTGTGTGAATGTCCATCTGTATATCTGCCTGCTTGACTGATTACATGCTTGATTATCTATCTATCTACATGTCAATTAATTTATTTATATATCTATCTATCTGTCTATCTATATATATACATATCTATCAATCAATTTATCTATCTATTTATCTATATATCAATATATCTATTTATTTTTCTAACTATCTTTTTATCTGTCTATCTAGGTATATATCTATTTATATATCTATCTGTCTATCTATCTGACTATTCATCTATGTATCTTTATTTCAATCTATATATCAAAATGTTTATGATTCTGTCTATCAATATGTATATCAGAATGTCTATCATTTGTCTATCTATCTATATATCGGGCTATTGGCCTATTTTTCTATTTGTCTAACTATAGGTCTATCTATCTATCTATTTTTCCACCTATATGTCCATCTATCTATCAATTATCTATCAATCTATTATCTATCTATCTCTCTATCTATCATATGTATCTATTTATCTATATTTCTATCTATCTATCTATCCATTTATCTATCTATTTGTCTATCTACTATCTATCTGTCTGTCTATCTTTTAATCTGTCTATCAAAATGTCTATCAAGTTGTCAAACTATTTGTCAATCTATTTATCTGTCTATCTATCTATCTATCTGTTTGTCTGTTTTTTTTGTTTCTCTATCTACCTATTTATCTATCTATCTATATTTCTATCTATATATCTATCTACTTTTCTATATGTATATCTATCTTTCTATCTACCTGTCTATTTATCTCTCTATCAATTTATTGATCTCTCTTTGTATCTCTATATCTATCTATCTATCTATATATTTATCTCTCTATCTTTATATTTATCTAATAATCTGTGTATTTTTATATATATCTATCTATATAACTATCTACATATCTATCTATATATCAAATTGTTTATCAATCTATATATCAATCATCCTATCAAAATGTATATCAATCTGTCTATCTATCTCTCTATCGATATTTATTTCTATATATCTGTCTCTCAATCTAACTATCAATATGCTTATCAATGTGTCTATCAATCTATTTATCAATTTATCTATCAAACTATCTATGTATCTATCTATCTTCCTATTTGTCTTTTTGTATGTCTATCTATTTGTCTATCGATCTATCTGCATATCTAGTAATCTATTTGTTTGTCTGTCTGCCTAACTATCTATGTGCTTAATGGGCTATCTATCTATTTGTTAATCTTTCAATCTATCTATATATCTATCACTCTATCTATCTTTCACTATCTGTCTATTAGCCTATATGTCTGTCTATCTACCTCTCTCTCTCTATGCCTATCTATCTATTTGTCTTTCTATATATCTATTTGTTTATCTACCTATTTGTCTAACCTTCTATATGTCTATCTAACTATCTATATATATGTCTATCTTTCTATCTATCTATTTGAATATATCTCTAGTTATCTCTAAATCTATCTATCTGTATATCTTTCTATTTATCTATTTGTCAATCTATCCGTCAAATAATCTTTCTATCTACATGTGAATCTTTCTATCTATTTTTCTTTCTATCTTTATGTGTATCTATTTGTCTATGTACATGTGTATCTATATGTCGATCTATTTGAATTTATTTCTATCTATCTCTCTATCTCTCTCTTTAGATCTCTATATCTCTCTAAATCTCTCTCTCTACTTCTCTTTCTCTCTACCTCTCTATCTTTCTATCACTCTATCTCTCTTCCTCTCAATCAATCAATCTATCTTTCTATCTATTAATATGTCTATCTTTCTATCTATCAGTGAATTAATCTATCAATCATTCTATATGTCTATCATTCTATTTATCTTTCTATCAATCTTTTTGTCTATCTATCTATATATTATTATATCTATCTATCTATATATCGATATATTATAATATCTATTTATCTATATATCTATCTTTCTATATATATATATATATATATATATATATATCTATCTGTCTATTTATCTATCTAACTATTTGGCTATATATCTATATAACTATCTATCTATCTATATATCTATCTATATACCTATCTATCTATTTTTCTATCTATCTATCTATCTATATATTTGTCTGTCTATCTATCTTCATATCTATCTATCTTTCTATCAGGATATCCATCTATCTTTCTTTCTATCTTTCTATCTTTCTATCTTTCTATTTATTTATCTATATATCTATCTATCAAAAAATCTATCTATGTATTAATCAATCTATCCATCTATCTAACTATCATATTATCTATCTATCGTTATGTTTTTCTATTTCTTATCTGTCTGTTTATCTATCTATCTATTTGTCTGTCTATCTATCTATCTATCTTTCTATTAGTGTAAGTCTATTTATCTGTCTATCTAACTGATTGTATGTCAATTTATTTGTATGTTAGTTAATATCGGTGTATGTTTGTTTGTCTATAATTTTGTCAATCTATTTATCTATATATCCATCTATCTAAATATATATCTAAGTTTCTATCTAACTATCTATATATATTCCTATTTATCTGTCTATCTTTTTGTCTATTACTCTATCAATCTATCTATCTATCTATATATCTTTCGATCATTCTACCTATTAATCAATAAATCTATCTATCTATTTGGCTATCTATCATTCTATATATCTATTAGTCTATCTATCTATTTATATATCTTTATTTCTATATATCTTTTTATCTGTCATTCTTTTTTTCTATATAACTATCTATCTATATATATATCTATCTGCCTATCTATCGGCCTATCTAATTGTTTATTTATGTGTCTATTTATCTCTCTATCTATTTGTTTATCTATCTGTCTATTAATATATCTATCTATCTAGCTATCTATATGTATATCTAGCTTGCTATCTATCTATCTGTATATCTATCTATCTATTTATCTATCTATATATCTTTCTGTCTATTTGTCTGTCTGTCTATATATCTAATTATCTATCTATTTGTATATTATATATATATATATATATATATCTATATTTCTGTCTATCTATCTTTCAATCAATTTATCTATCTATTTATCTGTCTGTCTATCTTTCTATATGTCTATCTATCTGTCTATCTATCTATATGTATATATAATTATCTATCTATCTATATATATATATCTATTAGTCTATCTATCTATCTATCTATCTATCTTCTAACTATCTATCTAACTATATATCAATCAATCAATCTAACAATCTATATATCATCTTATCTATCTATCTATCTATTTGTCTTTTGATCTCTCTCTCTATTTGCCTTTCTAAAAGTCTATTTATCTATCTATCTTTCTTTTTATGTATCTATCTTTCTATCTATCTAATTATCTATCTATCTATATCTATATATATTTATCAATTTGTCTATTTATCAATCTGTTTATCATTAAGTCTATAAATCTATCTATCTATATGTCTATCAAACAGTCAATGAAACTATCTATCAATCAATCTATAAATCTATCTATCAAATTACATACAACTTCTATCTATCTATCAATCATAGTTTCTATCTTTCTATCTATTTTTCTATGTGTCTATGTATCTATTTGTCTGTTTATCTATCTATTTATTTATTTGTATGTCTATCTTTCTATAATTCTCTCTATCTTTATGCCTAACTATCTATCTACATGACTGTCAATCTATGTATCTATAAGTCTATCTATATATCTATCTCTTTATCTATATATCTTTCTATTAGTGTCTATCTATCTATTTGTTAGTCTACATCTATGAATATCTATTTGTCTGTCTATCTATCTGTATCTATGTAAGTATCTTTATATATTTGTGTTTTTTGCATATCTCTAAATGTCTATCTTTTTGTTTATATGTTTATATTTCTTTCAATTTTTCTATCTTTCAGTCTTTATGTATTTTTATATTTATTTCTTTCTATATTTTAGTCTATCAATCTATCAGTCTATCTATATATTTGTCTAACTATATATATATATATTTTTGTATCTATTTGTCTATCTCTCTATCTAATTATATGTTTATATATCTATTATTCTATCTATCTATTTTTCTAACTATCTATTATTAAATCTATCATTCTATCTATCTTTCTTTTTATCTATATATATATATATATATATCATATGTCTTTGTATCTATCTATCTATCTATCTATTTGTTTATCTATCTCTCTATTTAGCTATTTATATATCTATTAATCTATTTTTCTATCAATTTGTCTATTTATATTTTTATCAATCTGTCTATAAATTTATATATCAATTTGATTATGAAATTATGTATCTATTTATCAATCTATTTGTCTATCTATTTATATAATTATTTATATATCTTTTTATCTGTCTGTCTATCTATCTATCTATCTAACTATCTTCCTATTTATCTATCTATCTATTTATCTATCTATTTATCTATCTATCTATTTATCTATAAATCTATCTATCTATTTGTCTGTCTATCTATAAATCTATCTATTTATTTATCTATCTTTCTATCTATTTGTCTATCTTTCAATCTATATATCTATTGATCTCTCTATATATCTATCAATCTGTCAATCTTACTATCTATCTATATATATGTCTATTTATATGTGTATCAATTTGTCTATGTATCTATATATCTATCTCTCTATCAATCTATATGTCTATCTATTTGTATATCTCTCTCTCTATAAATCTTTTTTATCTATGAATATGTATATCTATCTCTATATCTCTCTATCTATCTATCTTTATAATAATCTATCAATCTATTTGTATATTTATCTAACTATCTATATGGCTATCTATGTGTCAATTTATCTCTCGATCAATCTATCTATCAATCTTTATATCTTACTATCTATCTATCTATTGTATATTTTCTATATGCCTATCTATTTGTCTATCGGTATATCTAAATATCTTCCTACCTATCTATATGTCTATCTGTCTACATGTATATCTATTTTTGTCATAGGTCTACCTGTGTATCTGTCTATCTACTGATCACTCTATCTATCTACTAGACTATCTATCAATCTATCTAGCTATTTCTTTTTCTCTCTATCTCTATCTATATATATCTATATTTATTTCTATCTATATGTCTATCTATCTATCTACCAGTATATTTGTATTTTGTCTATCTATCTATTTATCTTTTTGTCTATTGATCTACATACCTACCCAGTTAGCTAACTACATATTATTCTATCTAACTAACTAACCATCTATTTATCTATATATCAGTCTATTAGTTTATCTATTTACCTATCTATCTGTCAACCTTTCTATCTTTATATCTTTCGATCTATCTCTATCTCTGTATCTATTTATTTATATATTTATATATTTGTCTATTTATCTATCTATATATTTGTCTTTTTATCTGTATCTCTATCTCTCTATATATATTTCTATTAATCTATAAATATATTAGTCTATCTATCTTTCTATCGAAATATATATCTATCTATCTGTTTATCTATCTGTCTGTCTGTCTATCTGTCTATATGTCTATCTATCTATCTATCTATATGCTTATCTGATAATCTATCAATTTGACTATCTATTTATCTCTCTATCACTCTATATAACTATCTATCTATTTGTCTATCTTTAAATATGTCTATCTACCTATCTATATATAACTCTATCTATCTATTTGATTATCTATCTATATATTTATCTATCTATCTAGATACATATCTAATTGTCTATTTGTCTATCTATCTATGCATATACTTGTCTTCTAGTCTATCTGCCTATCTTTCTATTTCTCTATATGGCTTTTAATCAACCTATCTATCTCCCTTTTTGTCTAATTGTCTTTCTATTTTTATATCTTTGTGTCTATTTATCTATTTATAATTATGTGTTTATCTATATGTATCTATCGATATATCTATATATATATATATATATATATATATATATATCTATCTATCTATCTATCTATCTTTATATCATTATGTATATATATCTATCTATATATCTTTCTTTCGGTCTATATGTATGTATGTCTATATATCTAATTATATATTTATCTGTATGTTTGTCTATCTTTCTATCTGTATGTATGTTTGTATATCTACCAGCATGATTATGTGCATTCCTGACAATTGATCTATCTGTTGGTCTGTATATCTATCTGTCTATCTATAGGTATGTATGTCGATCTAACTATTTCTTTCTTTGTATGTTTATATATCTATCTTTATATCTATATGTCTATCAACTTTCTATCAATTTATCTATCAATCTTTCTATTTATATGTCTATCTATCTGTATATCTAATTGTCTATCTATCTATCAATAAATCTATATATATAATTATCTATCTATCTAGCTTTCTATCTATCTATATATCTATATATCTATCTATCTATTTGACTATCTATCTCTCTTTCTATCTTCATAATAATCAATATATCTTTTTGTCTATATATATGTCTATCTATCTGTCTATCTATATTTCTATCTATATGTCTATCTATCTATCTGATTATCAAACTTATATTTCTATCTTTTTATCAGTTTTTCTATCAATCTTTCTTTCAATCTATTTATCAATCTATCTATTAATCTCACTATCAATCAATCAATCTTTTTGTCTATTTATTTTTCAATCAATCTATCTATCTATATGTCTATCTATTATCTATCTATGTATCTATATGTCTAAATATCTATCGGTCAATCTATCTATTTATCTATCTGTCTATAAATCTATCTATCTATCTTTCTTTCTATTAATCTGACAAACTTTCTGTCTATCAATCTATCTATCAATCTATATCAATATATCTATGAATCTATATATCAAACAAGCTATCAATCTGTCTATCAATATAACTATTAAAATTTATATCAATCGATCTAACAATTTGTCTATCAAACTATATATCAATTTGTCTATAAAATTGACTATAAATCTATCTATAAATATCTACTTCAATCTATATTTCTAACTAGTTTTCTATCTATTTGTCAGTCAATCATCTGTCTATCAATCAATCTATCAATCTGTCTATCAATCTATTTATTAATCTATCTATCAATATGTCTATTAATTTTACTATTAATCTGTGTATTAATATGACTAAAAATATATCTATTAAATTTTCTATTAATCTATGTATCAATCTATATATCATTTTGTCCATCAATTTGTCAATTTATCTGTCATCTATCTATCTATCTATATATCTATCTATCTATCTATCTATTTATTTATCTATTGTCTATCTAACTATTTATTTATCAATCAATCTATTAATCTATCAATCTAACTATTTATCTTTCTTTATATCTATGTATCTATCTATTTATCTATCAATTGTCGATATACCTATCTATCATTCAATCTATCTATTTATCTATCAATCTATTTATCTATCAATCTATTTATCTATCTATCTATATATCATTCTATCTGTCTATCTATCTTTCTATCTGTAAATCTTTCTATCTCTCTATCAATTTATCTCTCAATCTTTCTTAACTATATGTGTGTCTATCTATATGTTTATATACATATCTATCTATATATCTATAAATCTATTTATATTTCTATCTATCTATCAATCAATATATATGTCTATCTATCAATCTATCTATCTATTTGTCTATCTATATCATCTATCTATTTGTCTAACTATATATATCTATCAATCTGTCTGTCTATGAATCAATCAATATATCTATCTCTCTATCTAGCAATCTATCTATCTATATATCTATCTATTTGTCTGTATATATATCTATGTATCTTTTTATCTTTCTATATGCTTGATTGTCTACATGCCTGATCGACTTTGTATCTATAAGTCTATCTATCTATCTGTATATATTTTTGTCTATTTATATGTCTATCTATCTATATATTTATCAATCTGTTGATCTTATTTCTCTATTAATTTATATATCTATATTTCTAACTCTTTATATATCTATCTATCTAACCATCTCTCTATAAATCTATCTATCTATCTATTTGTTTATCTGTCTATCTATATCATCTATCTATCTATCTATCTATATTTTTATCAATCTTTCTATCTATCTATCTATTTATATGTCTATATATCTTTATAACTATCTATCTTACTATATATCTATATAACTATCTATCTTTCTATTTATCATTCTTTCTATATATATGCTTTTTATCTATCAATCTATCTATCTTTCTATCTTTCTAAAAATCTATCTATTTATATATATGTCTGTCTATCTATCTATTTATATATCTATGTGTTTATTTATTTATGTATATATTTATCTATCTGTTTATCTGTCTATCTTTTTATTTATCTTTTTGTCTATCTATTTGTCTATTTGTATATATATCTATTTATCAATCTATCTATCTACCTTTCTATTTGTCTATCTATTTAACTATCTGTCTATCTATCTATCTATCTATTTTTTATCAATCTATATTTGTATTTATATGTCTGTCTATCTATTTATCATTTATCTATCTATCAATGTATCTATGAATCTATCAATTGGTCTATCAACCAATCTATCAATCTATCTATCAATCTATCGATCAATATGTCAATCAATTGGTCTATCAATCTATCAATCAAAATTTTTTATAATTTATCTATCAATCTCTCTATCAATATTTCTATCTATCTAATATATATATATACACTTGTCTGTCTATCTTTCAGTCTATCTATTTGTCTATCTTTCTATCTATATGCCTATCTATTTCTCTATCTAATTGTCTATCAATCTTTCGATCTATCTATAAATCTATCTATCTATCTGTTTAACTATCTATCTATTTATTTGTCTATCTAATTATTTATATATTTATTTATCTATCTATCTTTTTGTCTATCTTTTTGTCTATATAACTGTCTATCCGTCTATCTATCTAACTATATATCTATTTATCTATCTATCTATTTATCATTCTATCTGTCTCTCTATCTAACTATTTATCTAACTATATGTATATCTATCTTGTCTATCTATCTTTCAATCTAACTGTCTATCTATCTATTTGTATCTCTATATATCTGTCTATTTTTCTATCTCATAACTAACATATCTATTGGACTACTTATCTGTATAATCTATCTATCTATCTATATGTCTTTCATTATGTTTATCTATCTCTATATCAATCTATCAATATATCTATCTTAATATCTTTCTGTCTTTTGATCTGTCTATCAATCAATCAATCAATCTGTCTAGCAATTTTTCAATTAATTTTTCTATTTATTTTTATAATAATTTATCAATCAATCTATATATCTAACTAACTAACTAACTAACAATCTATCTATCTGTCTATTTATCTATCTTTATATAATTATTTCTATCTATTCTTCTATCTATTTGTTTATCTATTTGTCTATTTATGTATTTGTCTATCTATTTGTCAAATTATATGTTTATCTGTCTGTCTACCTATATAATATATATATATATATATATATATATATATATATATATCTATCTTTCTATCTATTTTTCTATGTATTTGTTTAGAAATCTATCAATCAATCAATCTATTTGTCTGTCTTTAATCTATTTATCAATTTATATATCTATCTTTCTATCTGTCTATTTGTTTTCTTGTTTGTTTTTCTGTCTCGCTTTCTACCTACTTGATAATCTAGCAGCCTAATTGTGTATATATGTCTATCTATATATCTGTCTATCTTTCTTTCTGTTTGTCTGTATATAGTCTAATTGTATATCTATATGTCTATCTATATATCTATCTATCTTTCTATCTATATGTCTAGCTATATGTCTATCTGTCTATCTATTTGTCTATCTATATATCTATTTATCTATTTGTCTGTCTATCAATTTGTCTATCTATATTTTTATCTATCTATTTATCTATCTATTTGTTTATCAATATGTTTGTATATCTCTCTATCTAACTATCTATCTGTCTATCTAGTTAGCTATTTATCTATCTATCTATTTATTTGTTTCTCTATTTTTCTAACTATCTATCTATATTTCTATCTAATTATATATTTCTATCTATCTATCAATTTATATGTTTATCTATCTGTGTTTCTATATGTCTATATATATTTCTTTTTCTATTTATCTTTTTGTCAATCCATATGTATATCATTTTTCTATATATTTTCCTATCTATTTGTCTATCTATCTATGAATCTATCTATCAATAAATTTCTCAATCTAACAATTTAATAATCCATAAATCTATCTGTCCTTCTATCTAGCTGTCAATGTATCTATCTATCTATCTATTATCTATATGTATTTCTATCTTTCTATCTATCTGTCTAACTATCTAGCAATCTATCTGTATATAAATAAGCCTATCTATCTATCTATCTATTTATCAAACTCTCTATCTATTTGTATATCAATCTGTCTATCAATCTTACTATCAATCTGTCTATAAATCTACCTATTAATCTATCTATCAATCTGTCTATCCATCTCTCTATCATTTTGTCTATCCATATGTGTATTAATATATCTATCTTTCTATTACCTATCTATCTCTCTATCAGACTAACTATTTATCTAGATGTTTTTCTATCGTTCTGTCTACCAATTTGTCTATAAATCGATCTATCAATCTGTCTATCAATATATCAAACAATCCATCTATTAATTTGTCTATCAATCTATTTTTGAAAATGTCTATCATTCTGTTTATTAATCTATCTATCTATCTGTATATCAATTTGTTTATCACTCTATCTATCAATCTTTCTATCATTCTATCTATCAATAAATCTATCTGTTTATCTATCTATCTATATAAATATCTATCTATCAGTCAATTTATGTGTATATCAATATATCTATCTATCTGTCTATCTGTCTATTTGTCTATCTATTAATCTATCTATCTATATGACTATCTATCTATCTATTTATCATTCTGTCTATCTATCTATCTATCTATATATCAATCTTTCTATTAATATGTCAATCAATTTGTCTATCAATCTTTCTATCAATCTGTCTAACAATCTTTCTATCAATCTATTCTATGAATTTGTCTATCAATTTATCTATCAATCTATCTATCTTTCTATCTAACTTACTAACTATCTATCTATATTTCTATCTATCTATCTCTCTATCTCTTTATCTATATGTCTATCTATCTATCTATTGATATGTCTATCTATCCATCTATCTATCTATTAGTGTATTTATTTTTTTTATCAATTTGTCTGTCAATCTATCTATCAATCTGTCTATCAAAATGTCTATCAAAATGTTTTTTTGTCTATCTATTTCTGTATCTATCTATCTATCAAACTCTCTATCAATCAATCTATCAATTTTTTTTTGATTCTATATATCAATCTTTCTATAAATCTATTTATCAATATTGTCTTTGAATCATTCTATCAATTTTTTATCAATATATCTATCAATCAATTATTCAATATGTCAACCTATTTATCTATCTATCTGTCTGTCTATCTTTATATATTTCTATCTTTCTATATATCTATTTATATATAAATTTATTTATCTATTTATCTATTTTTCTATCTATGTATCTAACTATCTGTATATCTATCTATGTATCTATTTATCTATCTATCTATCTATATATCTATCACTCTGTTTATCTATCTATCTATCTATCTATCTGCATGTATGTATGTCTATCTATCTATATATCAATTTATTTATCTATCTATTTTTCCTTCTATCTATCTAACTATCATTCTATCTATCTATGTATTTATCTATCTATCTGTATGTCTATCGATCTATCTATTTCTCTAACATTCTATCTATCTATTTTTCTATCTATTTATATATCTATATATCTTATTATCTATTTATCTATCTGTCTATCTATCTATATAATTTTTTTTCTATATTTCTTTCAGTCTATCTATCTATTTCTCTAACTATTTGTCTATCTTTATGTATATCTATATATTTATATATATGTTTGTCTATCTATCTATCTGTTTGTCTCTTTGTCTATCTATCTTTCTATTAGTCTATCCGTCTGACAGACTATTTGTCTCAATGACTATATATTTGTATGCTTGACTATTTGTCTGTCTATCTATCTATCCATATGTCTATCAAACTACTATCTATTAGTCTATCTTTCTATTTATCTCTCTATATATCTATCTATCTATCTATTTAGCTTTCTGTCTATGTGTCTATCTATCTAACTATCTAACTATTTGTTTGTTTTTCTATATGTCTATCTATTTGTCAAAGTATTTGTCTGTTATTTCTCTATCAATCTATTAATCTTTTTACGTATCTATCTATTTATGTGTTAATCTATCTATATATTTAAAAGTAAATCTATATACTTATCTATCTGTCTATCTATTTATCTATGTGTTTGTCTATCTATTTATCTATTTATCAATCAATCAATCTGTCTATTTTTTGTCTATCTATCTATCCATCTATATGTCTATCTATCTGTCTATCTGACTATCTATATGCCTTTCTAACTATATATCTATCTATCTTTATATCTACCTAAAATTCAATCTAACTTTCTAGCTATCTTTATGTCTATCTATGTGTTTATCGGTCTATATATCTATATGTCTATCTATATATCTATTTACATATCTATCTATCATTCTGCTTATTAATCATTATATTAATCTATCTATCAATTTGTATATGAATTCATCTATCAATCTATCTATTTATCTATCTATCTACTGATATGTTTTTCTAAAAATCTATTTATCTATTTGTCTATCTATTTTTTTATCAATCTATATATTAATCTGTCTATCAATCTGTCTATTAATCTATTTATCAATCTATCTATCAATCTATCTATCAATCAATCTATCTATCTATCTATCAATCCATCAATCAATTGATCAATAAACATGTCTATAAATATGTATATAAATTTATCTATCAATATGTTTATAAATCTATATATCAATATGTATATCATTTAATCAATCAATCAATCTATCTATCTATCTATCTATCTATTAGTCTATCTATTAGTCTATCTATTAGTCTATCTATCAAATTGAATATTTATCAGTCTTATAATAAGTATATGAATCTATTTAGTTTATCAATCTCGATCAATTTATCTATTAATCAATTTATCTATAAATTTATCTTTCTATTTATTTTCTATTTGTCTCTCTATCTATCTATCTATTTATTATGTATATATTTGTATATCTATTTGTATATCTATTTATCTATCATAATGTCTAAATATCTATCTATCTATCAATCAATTTATTTTTCTATCTATTTATCTATCTATCTATATAGCTATCTATCTATATTTTATTCTAATTGTTTATAAATATATCTATCAATCTATTTATCAATATGACTATCAGTCTATATTTCAATCTATCAATACATCTATCTATCATTGTGTCTATCAATAAATCTATATATCTATTTGTTTATGTATCTATCTATTTATCTAACTATCTATCTATTTATATATCTGTTTATCTATCTATCTATCAATATTTCTATCAAAGTGTATATTTATATGTCTATTTCTATTTATCTATATATTTATTAATCTATCAGTAATCTATCTAGCTATCTGACTATATCTAAATCTATTTATTTGTCTATCTGTCTGTCTATCAATGTATCTATCAATCTATTAATCATTTTGTCTATAAATCTATATACCAATCTATCTATCCTTCTCCCTATTAATTTGTCTTTTTATCTATCTATTTATCTGGATATCTATCTATCTAACTATATGTCTATCTACCTATTTATCTATATGAATTTTATCTATCTATATATCTATGCATCAATTTATTTACTATCTACCATTCTATCTTTCATTCTATCTATTTGTCTATCTGTCTGTCTGTCTATCTGTCTGTCTGTCTATCTTAATATCACTATATCTGCCTGTGTATCTATCTATCTTTATGTATGTATGTTTGGCTATGTATCTTTCAATCTATCAGTTTATTAATCTACTTATATATTTGTCTATCTATCTATCTCTATGTTTGTCTATCTATTTATCTATCAATCCATCGATCTATCTATCTAACTATCTATCTGTCGTTTGTCTATTTATTTGTCTGTCTATGTATCTATCTATCCGTTTATTTGTTTGTTTTCATTTCTTTCTTTCTATCTATTTATCTACATGTATATCTATTTGATTAAATATCTATATATCTATCTATCTCTCTGTCTATCTATCTATCTATCTATATTTCTATCTATCTTAATATCTCTCTATCTATCTATCAATTTGTCGATATATCTGTCTATAAATCCATCTATCTATTTGTCTACCATCTATCTATCAGTCTATTTATCTATATATCTATTTGTTTGTCTATCTATCTATATATCTTTCTATCTATTTTTCTACCTGTCTTTTTAATTATCTGCCTACCAAAATGTCTATCTATCTGTCTGTGTGCCAGTATGAATGTCTTCAAACTAGTTGTTTATCTATATGTATATAAATCTGTGTATCAATCTAAATGTCTATCTATCTATCTGTCTATATATTTGGCTATCTATCTAATTATATAGCTATCTATATCTCTATCTATCTAACATTCCATCTATCTTTCTATCCATCTTTTTATCTATATCTTTATCTATATATCTATTTAATTATCTATCTTTTTGTCTATCTATCTATCTATCTATTTATTTATCTATCTATCTATCTATCCATTTCTCTAATAATTTATCGATATATATGTCTATCTATATGTATATCTATCATTCTATCTATAAATCAATTAATCTTTCTATCTATATATTAATCTCTTTATCTGTATGTTTGTCTATCTAAATATTTATCTAGCTATCTATATATCTAACAATTTGCTTATCAATTAGTCTATCTATCAGTCTATTAATCTGTCAATTAATCTCTATCAAACTATCTATCTATCTAACTCTCTATTTGTTTACCAAAATGTCTTCCTATTTGTGTATCTATTTGTCTATTAGTTTGTCTGTCTTTTTGTCTACCTACCTGCCTACCTACCTAATTGTCTACCTTCCTAAAGTCTAAAAATCTCTCCATCTGTCTATCTATCTGTCTATCTATCTATCTATTTGTCTATCTGGTTGTATATCTATATGTTTATCTTTCAATCTCTCTATCAATCTATATTTCAATCTATAAATCAATCTGTATATCAATCTCTCTATTTATCTATCTATATATATATATATATCTTTCTATCTGTCTATCTATCTATCTATTTATATCTATCTGAATATATATATATATATATATATATATGTATTTATTTATCATTCTATCTATCTATCAATCAATTTGTGTATAAATATTTCTATCTATCAGTATATCAATTTCTCTATTAGTCTATCTATCAAACTATCTATATGTCTATTTTTCTATTTGTCTATCTATTTGACTATCTATTTGTTTGTCTATCTATCTATTTATATATCTATCTATTTGTCTACCAACCTGATTGGCTTTCTATCTCCCTAACTCTCTATCTATCTTTCTATTTGTGTATCTATTTATCTGTCTATCTATATATTTGTTTATTTGTTTGTCTTTCTATCTCCCTAACTCTCTATCTATCTTTCTATTTGTGTATCTATTTATCTGTCTATCTATATATTTCTTTATTTGTTTGTCTTTCTATATATATATATATATATCTATCTATCTGTCTATCTGTTTGTTTGTCTATTTTAATATCTATCTATCTGTCTATCTGTCTGTCTATCTATTTGTCTATCAATCTTTATATCTATTTATCTATCTATCTTTCTTTCTTTCAATCTATATGAATATTTATCTGTCTATCAATTTGTCTATCTATCTCTTAATATATCTATTTTTCTATCTATCTTTTAATCTGTCTATTTTTCTATCTTCTTATATATTTTTATATCTATCTGGCAATCAATTTGTTAATATAATTGTCAATCAATCTGTCTCTATATCTATCTTTCTTTCTTTTTGTTTGTCTATCTATTTGTTTGTTTGTGTCTATCTATCTCTCTGTCTATTTGTCTACCTGCATTTCTGACTATCTGCCTGGCTAACTATCTTTCTGTTTGTTTTTGTGTTTGTCTTAATGACTATCTATTTATTTGTCTGTTTTTTTATCTATTTGTGTCAATATATCAGTGTGTCTTTCTATATGTGTGTTTATCTAACTAACTATCTATCTGTCTATCTTTTTATCTATATATCCATCCATCTTTTTTCTATTATTTGTCTATCTAATTGTCTATCTTGATTCTATCTATCCCTGTATATATCTATTTATATATCTATCTATATATTTGTGTATCTATCTATCTATTTGTCTATCTATCTGTCTATCTATCTATCTTTTTATCTTTTTGTCTATCTATCTATCTATCTATCTATATATCGATCTGTTTATATATATATATATATATATATATATATATATATATCTATTTGTCTAAGTATCTGTCTATCTATTTGTCTATATGTCTATTTATCGATCTATCTATCTATATGTCTATTTATCGATCTATCTATCTATACGTCTATCTATTTATATATCTATCTATTTATCTATCTATGTCTCTATATATCAATGTATGTATGTATCTTAGTATCTATCTATATATCTAGCTGTTTATCTATATGTCTGTCTATCTATCTATTTATCTTTCTTTCTTTCATTCAATATATCTGTCTACCTATCTGTCTATTCATCTATCTATCTATCTAACTTAATATCTATCTATCTATATTTATCTATCTATCTATTAGTCTATCAATTAGTCTATCTATATGTTTATCTATCTATCTATTTATCTATCTATTTATCTATATATTTATCTATCTATTTATCTATATATTTATCTATCTATCTATCCACCAATCTATCTATCTATCTATCTATTTATCTACCTATTTGTCTCTATATGTTTATATTTTGTCTATCAATCTATCTTTCAATATGTCTATTTCACTATAATAAAATGTCTGTTTAGCTATGAAAATTTAGCTAGAGAAATAATCTCTAGCTAATTAGCGAGGGATTAGCTAGAGAATAGCAAGAGATGTTTGATTTTACATTAAATAACAAAATTTTGATGAATTTGTGATGGATTAGAGTTGTAAATTTTAGATTTAAAAATGTCCCTAACTAATATTATCCTAAATTTTAACGCAAAGATTGGTGAGCATTTTAGCAATGACTTAAGAGATGGATTTCTCCTAGCTAATTAGTTGGATACAAAATCCCTCGTTAAATAATATTCTCAAATTTTTTTATGATTTTATATTTAATTGCTAGTGATTATTCCTATAATGATATTTTTCACAAAATATATGAGTTTGCTATGAATATTTCTCTAGCTATTTGGGCTGGGGATAATTTTCATTGCTAATCTTTAATGATTTAAATTATTTATATATTATTTGTTTTAATATTGTGTAATTTTTTATATTAAATATATGCCATGGTCTATGGATGAGCAAACCTTGAAAGACACTTTCGTCCCATATAATTATAAAAATAAGATATTATAAATAAATAATTGCAAAAATATTTAAATACAAATAAAAATGTATATTAATAAAGACTAAAATAACTATTTTTTATGATTATAAAATTTTTAAAAAAATTTAGAAAATATTTTTTCAAAAAATTTAATTATGTTATTTAAATATTTGTATTAAATAAACAATAAATAATTAATTATATAATTAATCATTTTAAAGATATTTTAATTAATAAATGAACATACGTAAAAATTAATACTAATAAAAAGCTAAAATATTTAATTGTATGATTAAATAAAAAAATTTATAAAAATATCTGAATTAATGAATAAACAAGTAAATATTTATTTTATTTAATATAAAAATAAAATTTTATGATTATATGAATCTTTTAAAAAAATAGTTACTAAATATTTAAAATTTTTGAATTATAAAAAAGATTTTAAATTTTTCATAAACTTTAAAAGAAAATAAACTTATATTTAAAGATAAATACATAGACGTTTTAATTACATAAAAATAATTTTGATGATTTAAAAAATAAATATGTTAGTGTAGTTATTAAAAGAATACTTCAAGTTTTTTTTAGGATTTCAAAAAAATTATTTAAAATATTACTAATAAAATTTTTTTGTCTTAAAAACACTTAAAATTATTTTTAGCCCTATAAACACTTTTGAAAATTACTACCAAACTGACCCTGCGTTGATTTAAATTCAAGTTTTATTTCATTACAAGAAAATATCAATTTAGATAGGGAAAATTAGCTAGTACTAATCCCTAGCTAATTTACAAGGAATTAGCATGAGAATAGCAAGGAATTGATGATTTTTATTGAAAAAAAAAATAGCAACAGATTAGTGACGGTTTAGCGAGAGAAAAATTTTCAAAAATTCTGCTAAAGAAAAGTGAAGATTTTAGCGATAGATTAGCGACGAACAATTTTCAGAACTTCCGTTCATGAAACGTATTGATTTTAGTGACAGATTTAGTGATGGATTAGCAATGAAAAATTTTCGTGACATCCGTTCAAGAAAGGCAGGAATTTTAGCGATGGATTAAGCGACTGATTAGCGATAGAGTCTAATTGTTTATATATGTGTATGTCTATCTATATGTTTGTCTATCTATCTAATTGTCTATTAATTTGTCTATCTATTTGTCTATTGATTTGTCTATCAAACATTCTTTATATATGTCTATATATTCGACTATCTATATGTATATCAATTTTCCTATTTATCTGTCTGTCTATCTATATATATATATATATACACATACATACATACATACATATATATATTTACATACATATATATATTTACATATATATATATATATATACATATATATCTATTTGTCTATCTATATATCTATCTATCTTTCTTTCTATTTGTCTAACTTTATGTCTATCTATTTCTCTGTCTAACTAACTATCTATTTGACTATATATATATATATATATATCTATTTATCTATGATATATATATATATATATATATATATATATATCTATCTATCTATATGTATGTCTATCTGTTTATATATTAGTTTTTATATTTTTCTATTTACCTATCTATCTATCTATCTATCTATCTATATGCCTATCAGTCAATCTATCTTTCATTCAATCTATCTATGAATCTAGCTATAAATCTATTTATAAATTTATCTATGTATCAATATATCTATCTGTCTGTCATGCATTCAATTTATATATCTGTCTATGTATATGTATATCTATTTGTCTATCTATATATTTATCTATCTATCTATATGTATATTTATTTGTCTATCTATCTTTCAATCAATCAATCAATCTATCTATCTATTTGTCTATTTTTGTGTTTATCTATCAATCGATCTATCAATATATCTAAAAATCTATCTTTATATTTATCAATCTTTCTATCTACATATCAATCTATCTATTTATATTTATTTCAATAGATCTATATATCAATCTATCTATATATCAATCTATATAAATTTCTATTTATCTATCTATCTATATATGTATATGTTTATCTATTCTCTATTTTTCTATCTATCTATCTATATGTCTATCTATCTATCTATCTATCTATCTGTGTGTGTGTGTGTGTGTGTATTTGTCTATCTATTTATATATCTATTTGTCTATCTATATGTATATCTAATTGTCTATCTAACTGTCTATCTATTTTCCTATCTATCTATATATCTATCTATTTTCTCTCTCTTTCTATATGTCTATTTATCTGTATATCTATCTATCTATCAGTATATTTTTTCTATCTGTTTATCTATCTATCTCTCTGTCTATATATCTTACTATCTATCTATTTGTCTATTTATCTATCTGTATATCTATATGTCTATCTATTTGTCTCTCTATATATTTATCTATATATCTATCTATCTATCTAGTTGTATATATATCTGTTAATTTATCTATCTAACAATCTATCTATGAGTATATCTATCTATCTTTTTTACTATATGTCTATCTATATATCTATTATACTATATGTATATCTATCTATGTATATATCTATCTATCTATGTGTTTATCTATCTTTCTATCTATCTTTATATATTTCTATATATCTATCTATCTATTTGTATATCTATCTATCCATCTATCTAATTATTTATCTATGTATCTATCTATTTATCTTTATATCTAAATATCTATCTATCTATATATCTGTCTATCTATATCTTTATTATTCTGTCAATCTATCTGTCTATCATTCTATCTATTTAATTATCTTTATATCTAAATGTCTATCTATCTATCTATCTATTTGTGTGTCTATCTATATGTCTATCTATTTGACTATGTATCTATAAATATTTCTATCAATATACATGTCTATCAATTTTTCTATAACTTTGATTATCTATATATCAAACTATCAGTTATCTATCTATCTATGATTATGTATATTTATCTATATATCTATATGTCTATCTATCTATCTATTAAATTATCTGACTATCTATCTATTTATCTTTATATCTAAATGTCTATCTATTTATCTATTTGTGTGTCTATCTATATGTCTCTCTATTTATCTATCTATTTGACTATGTATCTATAAATATTTATGTCAATATACTTGTCTATCAATTTGTCTATCACTTTGATTATCTATCTATCTATCTATCTATGTTTATGTATATTTATATATTTATTTATCTGTCTATTTATATGTAAATCAATCAATCTATCTATCAATCTCTCTAACTGTCTATATATTAATAAATCAATCTATCTATCTATTGATCAATTTGTTTATCTGTTAATCAATCTATCTATTGATCTGTCTATCTATCTATTTATCTAAGTATGTATCTATCTAATAATCTGTCTATCTGTTTGTCTATCTTACTAGATATCTATCTATCTTTTTATTTATCTAACTATCTATCTCTCTCTCTATCTATCAATCTATATATCTGACTTTCTATGTGTTTATCAATTTATCAATTTATTATCTATCTATCTGTCTGTCTGTCTATCTATCTCTCTATCTTTTTATATATCTATCTATCTTTCTGTCTACCTATTTGTCTATCTATCTATCTAACTGTATATATATCTTTTTATCAATGTGTAATTCTATTTGTATAGTTATCTATCAATTTGTATATCTATCCATATTTCTATATGGCTAGACATTAGTCTAACTATTTTTCTATCTATCAATATATCTATCTATCTATTTGTCTGTTGTATGTCTACCTATATGTCTATCTATCTATCTATATATCTATTTTTCTATCTATCTATATATTAATCTATTTGTCTATCTATCTATCTATGTTATATATATATATATATATATATATATATATATATATATATGTATCTGTCTGTCTAAATATCTATCTCGCTTTTTATCTATCTATTTATCTAAATATATATCTATAATTTTGTCTATCTATTTGTCTATATATAAATCAATCAATCTACTTGTTTATCTATCTATTGGTCTATCTTCGTGCCTTTCTATCTATCTATTTATCAGTTAATCTTATGTTCGATCTATTTGTCCATCAATTTATTTATCTATATGTATATCTATTTGTCTATCTATCTGCCTACCTGATTATCTATCCGCCTAAATGACTGACTGACTAACTATCTATTTGATTATATTGTGTCTATTTGTCTATATATCTATTTATCTATCTATATGTCTATCTATTTAACTATCTATCTTTCTATCTATTTGTTTATCTATTTACAATCTATATGTCTATCTATCTATTTATCTATCTATTTAAAATCTCTCTATCTATTTATCAATCAATCTATCTTTATATCTACATATCTATATATCTATCTATCTGTCTATTTGTCAATCTAACTAACTATATGTCTGTGTATCTATCTGTCTATGAATCTATCAATCTTTCTATAAATGAATATCAAATTATCTATCTGTATATCTATCTATCTATCATCTGTTTATTTATATGTCTATCATTCTACTAACGATATGTCTATATATCTGACTATCTATTAGTCTATCTATCTATGTTTTTTCCTAATATTTGTCTATTTATATGTCTATCTATATGTCTATATATTTTTTTATCAATATGTATATCAATCTATCTATCTATATGCCATTCTATGTCAATCTTTATATATCAATATGACTATCTATCTATTTCTCTATATACATAACTATCTATCTCTCTTTCTATCTATCTATCAAACTATCTAAATATCTATCTATCTATTTACCTTTCTATATATATGCCTATCTATCTATTATTCTATTTGTCTATTTATATGTTTATCTATATATCTTTCTATCTATTCGTTTATCTATATGTCAAGCTATCTATTAGTCTATCTGTCTATCTATCTATTTATTTATCTATTTATCTATTTATTGATCTTTCTATATATTTCTTTATTTATCTATCTATTGAACTTTCTATAAATTTATCTATCTATATATCTGTCTATCTATCTTACTATCTAACTTACTATCTATTTGTCTATCTATTTATCTATCAATCAATCGATCTATCTATCTATTTGTCTATCTAAATGTCAATTATCTGTCTATCTATCTATCTATCTATCTATATGTCTCATTATCTATCTATCAATCTATCTATCAATCTATCTAACTATCTATTTGTCTATCTGTCTAGCTACCTATCTATTTAGCTATCTATATATCTATCTATCTATCATTCTTTCTATCTATTTGTCTATCTATCTATTAATCTATTTATATAATTTTCCATCTATCTATCTATCTATATGTCAATCAATCAATCAATCATCTATCTTTCTATCTATCAATCTAAATTTTCATTTTATGATCAATATGTGTATCAATCTATATCAATCTATATATCAATATAATTATCATTGTCTATAAATCTGTCTATCAATCTTACTATATGTCGATCTATCTATCTATATGTCTATCTATTAGTCTATGTATCTATTTTCTATCCATCTATTTATCTATCTATCTATCCACCTTTTTATCATTTTATTTATCTCTCAATCAATCTACCTATATATTTATCAATCTATCTATATATGCATCTATCAATATATGTAACTATCATCTATCTATCAATCTATTTAAATATCTATGAATCTCTATCTATCTTTCTAACTATTTGTCTATCAATTTGTTTATAAATCTATCTATCAATATTTCTTTTAATCAATCTACCAATATGTCTATCAATCTTTCTATCTATTTGCTTATCTAAGTGATTATCTATCCGTATATCTATCTATTAAGCTATATGCATATTAATATGTCTATATGTCTATCAATCTTTCTATCAATCTTTCTATAAATCTATCT